>CAUYRH010135963.1:0-15176 GCA_963574655.1 Perodicticus potto | reverse complement strand
TTCATGTTTACATGGATAGAGCTGGAACACATTCTTCTTAGCAAAGTATCTCAAGAATGGAAGAAAAAGTATCCAATGTACTCAGCCCTACTATGAAGCTAATTTATAGCTTTCATATGAAGGCTAAAACCCAATTATAGCCCAAGAATATGGGGAAAAGGGAAAGGGAGGTGAGGGGAGGGGGGTGGAGGGGTGGAGGGAGGGCTATTGGTGGGATCATACCTATGGTGCATCTTAGAAGGGTACAGGTGACACCTACTAAATGCAGAATATAAATGTCTTCATGTAGTGATTAAGAAAATGCCATGAAGTCTATGTTATACAGTTCAATGAAAATATTTCAGATTGTATATTAAGTCAGCACATTGTGCCCCATGATTGTACTAATCTACACAATTATGATTTAATAAAAATAAAAATAAAAATAGAAGAAAAAAGAAAATAAGGCCAACATATCAAGTTAATTGCTTATTTTAAAAGTCATGTTTTGCAATGAGCAAATAGAAGCAATTGAAATTTTTTTTCTCTTTTTTATTTTTTAATTCAATTTAGCCTTTTAAATTCACTAATAATTGCACATATTCATGGAGTATATGTTGATGTTTTTATACATGTGATGAATAATGATATTGGGGTAATTACCATATCTGCCATCTCAAACATTTATCATTTTTTCATGTTGAGAACATTCAATATCTCCCTTCTACCTGTTTGAATCTGTATGTTTTTATTGACTGTAGTAATCATATAGTGGTATAGAATTTTATTCCTCCTATCTAGCTATAATTTTGTATTCTTTAACAAATTTATCCTTGTCCCTCCCTTCTCCCAACACTTCAGGGCCTCTAAATCCTCTGTTCTACTTTTTACTTCTTAGATTGAACTTTTTAGCTTCCACATGAATTAGAATATGCAGTGTTTAACTCTGCTCCTGGCTTATTTTACTTAACATAATATCCTCTAGTTCCATCCATATTATTGCAAATGACAGGATTTCATTCCTTTTTTATGGCTGACTACTAATCCATTGTGTATGTATCTGTATATGTGTATGTGTGTGTGTGTGTGTGTGTGTGTGTGTGTGCCACCTTTTCTCTATCCATTCATCTGTTGTTATACAGCTTGGTTGATTCCACATCTTGGTTATTATGAACAGTGCTACAAAATACCATTTACACTATCACACACATGTGAAAGAAAATCTGAGATGTAAATCTAAATGTATGTCAAGGATCTATATCTGAAAAACTAGAATAAACTCTGATGAAGATATCAAAGTATATCTAAATAAATGAGGTATTGATATTTATATTTTAGAAGACTAAAACTGAATATTGTCAATTCTTCCCTATTTGATGTATAGATTCAATGAAATCCAAATCAAATCCTAGATTTATCAAGAAACTGTTATCTAAGTCTATATGGAAAAGCAAAAGACCTGAAATAATCAATTAAATACTGAAAAAAATTCAAATGACTCATACTGCTTGACTTTAAAACTTACTGTAAAACTAGTATGTCAAGACAGTGTGGTATTGAATAAAGAGTAGGCATATAGATCAATGGAACTAGAGAGACTAGAAATGGACCCATACAAATATAATCAACTAATCTCTGACAAAGGAGCAAAATGTAATTCAATGAAGACATCTTTGCAATAAATGATGCTGCAACATTTTGATGTCCACACACACAGAGTCTATACACAACCTTGTATCTTAACAAAAATCAACTCAAAAATAGAATATAAATCTGAATTAAAAACTATAAACATAAGAGAAAATTCAGATAACCTTGGAATTGGCAATAAGAATTTAGATGCAACCCCTTCCAAAAAATATTCTGTAAAAGAAAAATTAAATAGCTGAGATTACTAAAGTTAAAAACTTCAACTCTCCAAAGTCAGTGTTAGTATGATTAAAAGACAAATCTCAGATGAGAACAAAAATTGCAAATCAAATATCAGATAAAGGTTTGTATCCAAAGTATACAGTAAGCTTTAAAACTTGAGAATAAAATACAAACCAATTCAAAAGTTGTCAAAGATCTGCATAGATACCTCACCAAAGAAGATATACAGGTGGAAAATAAATGTATAAAGGATGTTCAGCATCATTTGTTACTAGCGAATTTCAAAAATAAAACAAGAATTGGGAACCACTACTCACATATGAGAATCGTTAAAGTCCCAAATTCATACCATACCAAATACCAAGGGTATGTGGAAAAAGAGCAACTCTCATTCTTTCCTGATGGGGATGAAAAACAGTATGAATTCTTTGGAAAACAGTTTTGCAGTTTGTAATCAAACTAAACATATAATTCAGCAGTGGCAATTGATAAATTTTACCTGCAGTAAAAACTCTATTTGTGTCTTTATAGCAGCTTTATTCGTAATCACCCCATACGGGAAGCAACCATGATGTTGGTGGTGAATAGATAAACTGTGATACATCTATATGATGAGAAAATATTCAATGATAAAAAGAAATGAGTAACCAAGCTATGAAAAAAAACATAAAGGAACTTTAAATGCATATGGTTAAGTGAAAAAAGCCAGTCTGAAAAGGTTACATACTGTATGATTCTGCTTATGTTATTCCGCAATAACCAAAGCTATCAATGGTGCCCAATGTTTGTGGGAAGAGGAAAATGATGAAAGAATAATTGAAACAAAAAAAGATTTTTAGTCCAAAGGAACTATACTGCATGATACTGTAATGGTGGATACGTGGCTTTTTGCATTTTTCAAAACCCACAGAATTTTACAGAAGAGTGAACCTTAATAAATGCAAATAAAAAAAGAAACATTTAACAGTTCTGGAGATCCCAGGATGAATTGCCAACCATAAGAAAAAAGGAAGAAGAAATCGAGAAAATTCTAACTGTGTTACAGATATGTGAAGTATTATGTACCTCACCAAAGAAAGTAAAGGAAAAATATTCTGACCTAAGACATTTTTGATAAGCTATGAATAAATTATATTTGTCTGATAGATACACTGCTTTAATTGATGAACCGATTTCCCATAGAAGAGGAACAGGTCAACAAATCTGAACTCAGATGAAGGAATCCCACAACAGAGCAAGTAAGTAAATAGATTGCAGATGTTGATGACACAGGGAAGTTGACCCCCAAACTGGAGTCTGGTTGAAGACCAAGCAGGTTCTTGGGTTTGTGCAAGGAAGCATTTAAGAATGAGCCAACAGGGTAATTCAAAATCAAGTTGTATTGAAATAGGGAAAAAAGAGGACAGAAAGTGGCAGCCGATGGACAGGGTAGCCACCATCTCTCAGAGCAAGAGAGCAGCACCCTGTGAGTTTCTGGAGTTTTATGTTTTCTATTTCATTTTATGTTAAGCAGAGGAGGGATTATTTTTAAGGTTCCTGGGAAAGAAGTGGGGAGTTCCGAGCATCCTTTCTCTTTCTCACCCATGTAGAGTAACCCCAGAAGTTGGCACAGCATCTGTAAACTGCAGCGCCCCTGGTGGCAGTTCCGTTTAGTACACTTAAACATTATAAGCGGCCACATACGGGGCAGTGAGGATAAACAAGAGGTCATTTTTTATAGCGATCTGGGTTCTAGTTGGTTCAGGCCAGTTTCTCTGCCTTTTCTTGTTTTATCAGAGACATTGGTTGGCATTTATGACACTTTTTTATTTATTATTTTTTAATTCCATATTGATATAAGGGTACAAATGTTTAGGTTGCATTGTTTTCATTTGTAAGGTAAAGTTCAAGTTGTAGTTGAGTCCTTCAACAACGGGCCCTGCTGAACACCCTCACATTGTGCACATTAGATGACATCCTAGGATCACCCTATCAATCACCCACCTTTCCCTCTTCTACACACCTCCTCACTAGAATATACTTATGTTTTTCATGTGGTCTTATAGTTGTTTATTTATTGGTTTCATATTAATATTAGTTACATTGGTTACTTGTTTTCCATCCTTGTCGGACTTCACTAAAAATAATGTGTTTCAACTCCATCCAGGTAAACATAAAAGATGTCACGTCTTCGTCTTTTCTTATGACTGAATAGTACTCCATGGTATACATATACCAGTTTGTTAATCCATTCACAGGTTAATGGACATTTGAGTTGCTTCCATCTCTTGGCAATTGTGAATTGAGCTGCAATAAACATCCTAGTGCACATATCCTTGTGGGAAAATGATTTCTTTTTCTTCTGAGTAGATTCCTAATAACTGGATTGCAGGGGCTTATGGCTCTTTATCGAACCAAACCCGTCTCATGGGAGCTAAGTTTTTCACTGCTGTAGTTGTAATTTAATGATAATCAAGGGGAAGAAACTAGAATGATCCATGTTGTAGCAAATTAAAGTTGGAGAATTGGAGACATCAATAAAAACTCATGAACAACTCAGTATATATTGATATGTTACATATAGAAATATTCATAGACCTGCAAATACACACACATCAGTGTTCACATGTGTATTTACTTGCTGTGGCAGCTGAGGGGGACTAGAAACAAGGGCTCCCCAGTAACAAGTACTTCTAGCACTCAGATCCCGGTCTCTAATGTCATTATCCAGTAAGAGGAACCCTGCTTTGTACAGGAAATGTACAAGTGAACCCAGAACACCATGAAGTGACAGAAAGAACGATTGTGCTAACAAACAAAAACTTGATAAGCTTGTGTCAAAGTTCACAGAAGCCAACTCAGGCTCTCAGTGAGCAACGCTCCCAATTTCAGCAACAACATAGAGTACTATTGGATTCTAAAGCAAAGTAAAATAAATACCTATGAGTCCACACTGACATAAATAAATGATAGAGTAAGTACATACATGGGGAAAAGAAGATAAATCTTTCATTCCAGAGACTTTCAAATTCTCCCCCAGGAACTTGTAGCATAATTCTCTACTCCTTAAGAATAGGCTAGGTGTTGTGACTTTATTCCCAATAGTAAGTATGGAGAGGGCAATAAAGAATAATTTGTAGGAGAGAAATCTGAAAAATACTATCTCACCCAAGGGGTCAAGACCAACATCTTTAGTGCTATTTTACGATGATAGTATGTAATCTTGATATGATACTATGAAAATGGCACTTTATTTCTATGGTCTTCCTCCCTCAAATCCATAATAGGACTATCCATGACAAAAACATCAAATAAATTCTAACAGAGGGGCATCCTGCAAAATACTTGACCACTATTCCACACAGACATCAAAACCAAGAAAATTCTGAGAAACTATCATAGCTAAGGGAAATATAATTAAATGTGATGTTTCATCCTGAGTTGTTTCTGTAAAAGAAAAAGATAATTATATTTTTAAAAAACTAACAAAATAAAAATTAACTATAAACTTTAGCTAATAATGATGTATTAGCATCGGTATTTGCTTATAACAAATATACCCTGCAAAGGAAAGTTATTGATCATGAAAGAAACTAGGGGTAGAATAGGCAGAAATTCTTTGTATTATCGTCACAATTTTTCTTTAACTTGAAAACTATTCTGAAACTAAAGTTCCTGTAAAAATAATGTGCACTAAATGAAGCATACAATAGTAAAGGAATTTTTATATTTTGATTTCTGAGGGGGATCATCCATCACTTTATATATTCAGCCTAAAAAGAGACAATTATCTTCAGAGTCTGAATATACATAATATACCTAAAATACAGAAACTAGAAATAATCAGATTGTCACATATAATACTTAGCATCATAAATGTGATTTATTTATGAGACTATAAATCTTAACTAGCATCAAATGTTTTTCCCACTTACATGTCCCCAAGTGGACAACAGAGTTAATATGTTATCAACTTTATTCCAAAGTTATAAAATATGACTTTGCATGTTATATTAATGCAACTGAATTAAATATTTTAATTGCAAATTTATTAAAATAGGCATGCTTACTTTTATAGTTTTATACATATGTAATATATCTAGGATTGCATATATAAGAGCAATCTGCATTTAATGATAGTGAGAACTTCGATATTAAAGAGCACCAACTCTACATTCAGAGTGTTGAGATTTCAAAATTCTATTCATACCTCAGCCAGTTTCAAGCTACATGGTGTAAAATTCACACAAACTATTTTCCTTTAGTTTATTTCTAAAATGGAGGTAATGATACATCAATGTTATTGAGAGGTTTAAATGAACTGATAGATGCAAAGCCCCTAAAATACTGTGATATGTATCTGGCACTCCCATACACACACTCAGACATGTGTGTGTGTATAATGGTATTAGTCTCTTATAAAATAAATTCAATGGCAATTAACCAATTGCAAGTAAGACATTCAAAAAAGAAATTTCATGTTGTTAGGAATTGCTATGGTAGTAGTAGAGTTTTATGTATATCTTGAGGAAAATGTATCTATTATCTATCTACCTAACTACCTACCTATCTACTATGATTTCAAAGTATCCACAAAGTCTATGTGTTGTAAACTTAATCCCAAAAGCAACAGAGTTGAGAGGTGGGACTCTTAAGAGGTGATTAGTGACATTTTTTCAGGAGTGGATTAGTTGTCCGGGAAGTGTATTCCTAATAAAAAAAAACTGAGGTTGGCTCATTTTCTATTTTTGTCTCTCCTGTGCACATGGTCTCTTGCCCTATACCTTCCATGTGGAATGATACAGCAAGAAGGCCCTCACCAGATAAAGGCTCCTACCCTTGGACTTTACAGCCCCCAAATTGTAAGGAATGAATCTCCATTCTTTATAAATTAAACAATTTAAGATATATTGCCACAGCAGCACAAAATGGACTAAGACTCTATTATCTATCTATCTATCTATCTATCTATCTATCTATCTATCTATCTATCTATCTTCTATCTATTCTTTTCTAAACAAAGGAAAGGATGCTAACTTATAAAGAAGACTTGGAAGAAAATAATGTAAACATCATGACATACTCTTACCTATTAAAGAAAATGGTACACTACCTTTTTATTTATATTTAAATACCTTGTATTTATTTCCTTGCTACAAAATGCTACACAAAAGTTATTATAAAGCAAATGGAGATCTCTCTTGATTGGAGAAAGATACAAAGACAAATCTTTGTCCTTCCTTTCTTGCAAGAAAAATAATACTTAGAGAGTGTTCTCTGTCTCTGAGTTTGTATGTGTGCACACACATGCATGCATTAGTCTTTGGTTATGTACATTAAAATTCAGTTTTTCTAAAATTAGTAAAAGATAAGTGTTTCATGCAAATTAAATATTCTAATCAACTTAGTATTTTACACATACTGTGGCATGTTAACAAGATCAAATCTTTATAAGTCATAGCAATTCCATAAAATTATTGGCATAACCATTCCACTGTCTTCATTTTTAGGAGACTAAACATGGATTTGTTCACTGTGTTTTATTCATATACAGGCTTGAAATGCTACTATATTGTGAAATATTTTTGTTATTTCTCTGACATCTTATTATTAAATTGAGTTTTATGCTGCTGTTCTATTCAAGCCTTTCCTTGAAAGTGACATCTCCCTGAACCCATCTATGAACCTCACTGTGTTCATCTTTTTCTGGAGCTCACGATGAGGAGTTCTCTTATAGGCTGATTTCTAGATCCATATCTCTCTTGTTATCATCATTTTGGAAGACTCCATAAATAAACAAAGCACACTCAACTCTGAAAGTATGCGAAAACTAGCCTGATTCGCATGATAATTCATAGTCAAATAGTATCTCAGAGTCTCTGGGGTACAAATAAATTGTTAAAAACCCTTGACTTAGAAGTTGGACTATATTGTTGTGCAGTGACTACACCAGAATGCATCTGTGTAATCAGAAAATTTACTTTTTGTGTGTTTTTAGAGAAAAAAGTCAGATAAAAAAGAAATTTAAGTTTTGAGTATTATTATTGCTTAAATTTTTGAGAATTAACTGTATTTACTTTAACATGTACTAGGTTCTGGCAAATTACCACAGCAATTTATTTCTCCAGCCTCAAATTTAATCCTTTATTTGGTCAGATGTGGCTGGGTGAACAATTTCAAGAAAAAGAAAAAAAAAGATTAAAATACTAGGCCTTAAAAAATCCTATTTTTCTCTTCTAGACTTGGATCCCTAAGTACCAGTCAAGTAAAATACCTAATTTCTTCTAGGAAAAAGAGTTCATATTTCTTTTTGAAACATCTCTATTGCCATAGTTACCAAATGCTTTCATTTTTTTCCCTAACAATAACTTCACCATCTAGACACACATAGTTTACAAAAGTGAATGTTTTATTGTGGAAAGTTATAAGGATGTGGGATCTGCTTGTAAGGACTTTCAAAACCTGAAGTTGAGGTATCTTATTAATGAAGACACCTGAATTGAACTTAATTGCTTTCTGAGCAAGAATGTAGGCAAAATGGGGGAGTAGAAACAGTTGAAAAATGTTATCCAGTTTTAATATTACTGAGGCAAAAGTGATTTAAATTAGGATTTGGGCATGAGTGATCTACACTCCCCTGTGTATAAGCACTTTCACATGAGTCTCCGTGTCTCCAAGACTGATACTTACGTCTGGGCCGTCCACTAGAAATTAAAACACACACACACACACACACACACACACACACACCTTGGAATAAGAAAAATATGTAAACTAGCTTGTTTTCATTATAGGTCTTGCCAAATATAAAATTTAGAAACAAAATTTAAATAAAGCAGCAACTATGAAAATAAACAATGAGCTCCCTGTGTACAGGATTACGTAGTTGGGGTTGCATATTTGAAATCAAGCTCTCAGTAGAAATAAAATCAGTTTTCTCTGTCTTCCTTTCCTCTTACTTGTTAGAAGCTGTCACAGTAGTCTTACTGGCAGAAATATTGTGGAAACATACTGTCATGTACTTTAGAGAGGCTTTTATATCTGATATTGTGTTTATAATAATAATTAAAGTGATGATTTCTATTTTCTAAATTTTCACTCAATTCAAAACAAATTTTAGGGTTATGGGTGAGACGTTTTGTGGTTTACTTCTGCAAATTTTGCTGCCCTTCCTTATACTTACGTTGGTTTACTGTTGTTTATATTTTGAGCTTTGTTTGGCGGAATCCTTATCTTTCCAGGCAGCCCTGTCTGAGTCCATATCCCATCTTATTTTACTTCCTTCAGAATTTTTATTGTCAAGAGGGCAGTGGCCTCCTTTCAGCACCTTCTTACTTCCCCTTCCCTCTAATGGAGGCTCGTCCAATTATAAAAGATAAAGAAATGATTGGGAAATTCTCTTTTGCTTCTATACCCAGGCTGGTATCTGCAGACACGTTTCCCTCTTACACTTACCGTTTCTGAAATATTCCTCTGTGTAAAGCCAAATGTTCCTTTATTTTCAATCTAATGCACTCTTTTTGGACAACTTAGTCTTCTTGCAGTTGTTCTGTCTCTCTCTTACTGCTTGCTGACAACAGAATCTCTACCTCTCTTTAATGCTTTGGAGAAATAAATTGACAATTCCTGATAGGTTACGGCATTTGCCCCTGCTCACCTCTAAACTGATAGTCTCCTTTTCTGCACCATCTCAGTTAGGATTTATTCCTTTCACTCTTACTGACTTAGTGAAAATGCTGAATTCTGCATCAAATCTCCTTCATTTTCTATGACCTTTCAAGCTGCGTGTGTAATGTATTCCATCTCTTTGTCACTTACCATTGCCTGGGGTTAGGTTCAAACTCATTTTTGCAATCAATTAACCAGCTTCCCGGTCAGCAACCTTAGAGTCCTCAAAGACAACTTTCACACTAAAAGAGAAATCTCTATAAAACATGCTTCTAATTCAGTGACTGACCTACATTCGATTAAAAAATATTATTGAATGTACAAAATAATTCCAGATTATTTTTTATAGCTTATTTGAACATTTATACTTTCCTCCTGCCTGACCAAAAAAATCCTATTCCAATATTCAAACTCATCGTACTCACCACCATCAATGCCTGTTTCAGGCTTAGTGAATGTATCTCTTGCCATTCATCAAATTACCCACACTTGTGGCCTCTCAAGCAATGTCCTTCCCATGATCTGGAATAGCCTTCTGTGTCTCCCTGAGGATCACCTAGCCATCTTTTAAAACTAGACTCATATTGACCTCCTGTGTAAATCATCCTTGCTTCTCCGGTTTTAATTAATAAATACCCCACATGGGCTTCAAAATTCTATTATAACTTTTTTCACATAATAGTTTACTTATGGGGATAATATTGAATTAAAACGATTGGTCAGGTTATTGGATACCTACACTGTGTCAATAACTTTTCCAAATGATCCATGTACTGTATTTTATTGAATCTTCACAATCATGGCATGTTAGGTATTCTTCTCCTTTTATAGACCAGAAAATAAATAGTCACAGATATTAATTTTACTCACTTCGCACATGGCCAAACTAATACGATAATCCCAAACCCCTTCTCAGTCCAATTCCTCTTTTTATTTTTTTCTATTGTACGACCCTTATTTTTGTTTTTCAGTTGCTTGCATTCTGGTTTCGCCCACCAGAATAAAATACATAATTACTGATGAGGGAGGCTTTAACATTTCTTTCTCTTGACTCTATTTACATTATTTTTTTCAGATTCCTGAAATAACAATTTGCAGTGATTAGATGGCACTTTTCTTTTTGCATGTATTTTTGCCTTAAAGTGTGCATACCCAATCTATGAAATAAATTGTACAGACCTGCTTCTTCAAAGCCTGGTGCTTACAATTTTCCCAAAACACCTTAAATTTTGAAGTTCCCCAAAAGTCGTAATGTTTGATGTAAAAAAATTGCTAGAGTAGTTTACTTTATAGTCTCTGTGTGACATCTAGTGGTTGAAATTGGAAAACTTGAGAAAATTATTATTAGTGCCAAGGGAGAAAAAAAAATCTATATTGGTTTGGAGTCCTTGTTCCCAACATCAAAGGGAAAGTGACCCAGAGGTTCTTTACTTCCAAGCAGTGTGGAGGAGGGGCTTTCCCAGTCATGTCTGTTTCTCAGTCTATTTTTCATGGAATAAAAATTTGCCTCTGTGTTAAGCAATCTGTTCTCACTGGGGCTTGTGAAACCTTCTTTGTCTAAAATCAGTGACTACTTTTGATAGCTATGACTTGACACCAAGATATCTCCAAGAGAATTTAAGACGTGATTATAAATATTTTGTGAAAATCTATTTTAAAAACACATGCTATAGATAACTTAGGATTTATGTTACAAGGATGGTAATCACTATCAGATGAAAAGACTAACAAACACTTTTATTTTTCTTCTCCTCCTCTGTGTGATGGTAAATACTGTAGACACACAAGTAATTAACATGATAATATTAAACTATTCTTCTGCAATTCAAAACTATATTTAAAAAACATTTCTTGGGTGGCATCTGTTGCTCAGCGAGTAGGGCGCCAGCCCCATATACCGAGGGTGGTGGGTTCAAACCCCGCCCCGGCCGAACTGCATCAAAAATTAGCCGGGTGCTGTGGCGGGTGCCTGTAGTCCCAGCTACTTGGGAGGCTGAGGCAAGAGAATCGCCTCAGCCCAGGAATTGGAGGTTGCTGTGAGCTGTGACTCCACGGCACTCTACCGAGGGCGGTGAGACTCTGTCTCTACAAAAAAAAACATTTCTTAATATACATCCATTTTGATCCTTCTACAAGGTTATAAAAGCCAAGCAGCTGCTTGCTAAGCTTTGAGTCACAGGGATGACACTGGGCTTAGGTCCTTGAAGATACAAAAGTTGGGATCTGCATACCAGAAGCTTTTAGTCTGCTTAGATAACGACAGTGCAAAATGATGCATGGTAAGTTCCAAATGAATGACAGGGCATCAGAGATGCAGCAAAGGATATGGAGTCCAAGTGGTCAGAGGGGGTATCCTAGAGGAAGATGGATCTGAATTCAGCTGCAGTGATAGATGGGCAGCTTAAGGTCTCCTGAAGAAAAGGGGCAGCTAAGTGAGAATCCTGAGTCTCAGGTTCCCCGCACTAGGCCTTGGGCAGGTTACCTAACTGCTCTACATTTTAGCTTCTTCATTTATGCAACAGCGTAATACACAGCATCGATTTCATGTGGTGAAGATCAGGACAGTGTCTGCCATGTGACAAATTATCAGTTCTTTTTATTATACATAAATTTTAGAAAAGAAAGTATTTCCTGAGAACACATAAAGAGAAATGAACCAAGGCAAGGATAAGTAATAATAAGTAAATATTACGTTCCTGACACCAAGATATCTCCAAGAGAATTTAAGATGTGATTATAAATATTTTGTGAAAATCTATTTTAAAAACACATGCTATAGATAACTTAGGATTTATGTTACAAGGATGGTTCAGAAAGTCCTTGAAACCTACAATCACTAGTTTATTATTCTTAATCACTAGATATGATTTTTAATTTTGTATCACTTCAACCTACGGTTTAGCCACAACATAAACCCAATTACATGTTGTATCTCTTAAATTATAGGCTTTCATAAAACTCAATACCTAGGATATAACTTGAATCACAATGACTTTCTCTATATATTTCTTATTCTCTATGTATTTTAATTGGGAAGAAAGCCAGTAAGTGTTTAGGTTTGCAGAGTCTGTTGTTCAGGATCATTGTATGAACAAACCTTCGCATTAACCTCTGGGATGAAGAGTAAGAAAAAAATAAAATCACTCCACATAGGCTCAAAGGAGACTTTTGTTGAAGAGGTGGGTTCCCTGTGGTCTTTGAAGTGGGTGAGCCTGACTGCTTGTTAATTCCAGGGGCCCTGTGATGAGTGAACTCTAGGAGAGATTGTTGACGGATTTGAAATCCTACAGTGGCTGTTTTGTCCCTTGCTTTGAGAAGATTGGTGATTATTAAACTCTTTTTTCTAACAGTCTTTGTTCCTGACCCAACTATCCTATTTAAAGAAGAGCAGAGCAGTACAGGCATTTTTTTGATGACATTAACGTGGACTCCCCCTAGTCTTCCTTCATGCTTATTTCCCAAAATGTGAGCATGGGTAGTTGAAATTATTTTCTGAGAAGCAACAAAGTCTGTGTGTGTGTGTGTGTGTGTGTGCTTCAAGAGGGTTCAAACTTCACCTTCTCAGGCTCACTTAGTTTAGAATGTCATCTTTGCCTCTTTGCCATTTATCAGCACGCGATAACTGACCGATTTAAGTGCTGAACTTATGCAAGGTTGACATGTCCACCATTGATATTTAACAGACCTGAACTAAACAAAGTATATTCAGTTTGAGTCATATTAAATATTTGGTCAATTTTTAACTCTGTGTAAACTTTCTGGTTAAACCTTATTGCAAATAGTGAAAGAATTATAGCCTGAATATAGAGCGTGGGTTAATTATAGCCTGAACATAGAGTGTGGCTTATGACAGTTTCTCAGTAAATATTTTTGATTGATAATCCTAAAAAGGAGATTTGCTGACTAACAGACTTAGAAAGAATACATGATGTAATTCTAAATCTAAACCAAATAATAATACTACAGGAGGGGCTATCTCTGTGTTGCCTATCTTTTTAGCTGCCTCTTCGTCTTAATTTCTGCTACTGTTTTTCTTATTTTTATCTCTAATAACCAGTGACGAATTTGTGAATATAGAGTTGCTGCAGAAGCAATCATCATTTTAAACTTTCTGCCTCGTCAAAACATGCTATAACATATTAATAGAATTAGATGTTTCCAAGGTATTCAGTACTTTATTAAAAGTTTTCATTGCATTTTAATGAAATGCTATGTAATCTTTGCATTGCCAGTTCCCTTTTGTATATGGTCCCTTTGCTCCAATGTATTGGTATTTAAATTGAAATTTTAAAATATAATACATAAATATTTTAAATGCCTAACACTTTTAATAGCATGTGCTTTTAAAATAATAAAAGCACGTTATTATAAAAACAAAAGCATGATAAAAGTACAATTTCATCGAAGAATTCTTTTTTATTAAATATCCATTTTACAATGTGTTTCACTTGTAGAATAATCTGGTTGCAATATACGTGGTCTGAGCTAGCACTTATGTTTGTCATTTTTGGTATAGATCAATTGATTAGGGATATATTGATATGTCAATAAAAATGTGATGGAGGAAAAAAAGGAAATTGCTACTCCTCCGTGTTTATAAGTGCCAAAACCTACATTTACTTTATATCATGAAGAGGGTTGATGAGAGTCTATCTAAACACCTGAATGTGAAAGTATTGCTTCTGTAAGATAAAAATGATAACAGCCTTGCTTTACTAGTCAGCAGGAGAAGCCAATTTTATTCTTTCTCTCCTTGCCTTAATGAAGAAAATCTCTAACAGAACATACCACTCCTATCGTTTACATGGTCAACTATGAATACCTTTGTTTTGGCTTTACATAAAATGCATTAATGTCAGTAGGGTAGGTTTTGGCCATCCATTTCAAGTCCTGCGTGGATAGTTCAGCAGTTGTTTTCACAATGGTGTGAATGAGAGTATATGTGAGTTTGGGGAGAAAGTTTGCAACTGTATTTTTGTTACTTAAATGAAGACCACATATTGTATAAAATGATGTATCTGGGACATATTTTGGAAGCTATAAAGTAATCTGTATTCATAACTACCTACAGACATCAATTACTATGGGCATTCAGGCCCTGAAACCTTCTTATGATAAATTAAAATATACAAGAGCCTGGGGATTTAATGTGTCTTCACTTCCTAGTTTCTGTGGACAGTCATTCCTCACACCAAAAGATAGAACTACTCATGATTTAAGATATTTCAAAAGCAATCCCCAATAATGACATTTGCATTCTTTTAAGTTGGAAAGATCAAAGCAAGAGAGATACAGACCCCTGTACAATCGGCTGCATATGTTGAAAGGTAATATTCCACAGGCCAGTATTCAATGTCCACAGCCTGCATTCTGGGGAGGAGATGGGGAAAAGGGAATGAAACTTACTGTAAGTTGAACAGTGGAAAAATACAGTTAATTCCATAAAGCAGACAAGGCTGAAGAACTTGCATTTCTTCTTCTTCTTTTTTTTTTTTTTAAAAAAAAGTTTGTCTGCTTGTTTTTTTTTTTTGTTTTTGTTTTTTTAATTTTTATTAAATCATAATTGTGTACATTGGTGCAATCATGGGGCACAATGTGCTGACTTTATATACAATCTGAAATATTTTCATTGAACTATTTAACATAGCCTACATGGCCTTTTAATCACTATATGAAGA
>CAUYRH010135956.1:0-16296 GCA_963574655.1 Perodicticus potto | reverse complement strand
ATGCTCAGTAGGAATACAGAGGGGAGCATGCAGTCAAGGGGCCACAAAAACAAAGGACCAACCCAGGAATGGATTGGTAAGATGTGGTATATGTATACCAGGGAATATTACTCAGCCATCAAAAAATGGAGATTTTGCAGCATTTGTACTAACTTGGACGGAGGTGGAACACATTATTTTTAGTGAAACACCACAGGAATGGAGAAGCATGAATCCCATGTATTCAACTTTGATATGAGGACAATTAACGACAATTAATGACACAGTGGGGCATGGGGCAAGGGGACAGCAGACAGAGAGAGAAGGAGATGGGGGCGAGGGAAAGAAAACAAACAAACAAAAAAAGAAAATAGTGACTAATTCTCACATAAATTGGATTTAATTCTGACCAAAGTACATTATTTAAACTTTCATTTTTAATTCAACTTGTCAATATGTTGTTTAAGATATTGCATCCTCTTTTTTAAGTGAAATATGTTTGTAATTTCCCTTTATATCAATATATTTTCTCCAATTTTAATATCAGGTGTATCCAGGTTAATTAGAATGATTTTGAAGTGTTTCTTCTTTTTCTATTGTCTATAATATTTGGCATGATCTGGTTTTGGAAATTATCCTTTACTTTTATTTATAAATATTAGTTGTCTATTTTTTGAGACTTTGGAAAAAAAATAAGAGGTTAACTGATGGCTCCATACTGAGCCTCAGAGTCAAAGCATTCTATAATAGACATACTCTGATCTGACAATGGGAATGTTACTTTCTTTGCATTATTATTATTAATATTGCTTAATATTTTGATGCAGTAATCATCTGATTTCTTTTCTGAATGTATTTATCTTTGTTCATTCTTTATGAGGTTTTTGTTTCTAGTCCTTATCTTAAACATTGTCATTGTTATTAAATCTTAAGCCTTCTTAATTCTGTGAAGGCAAAAAGTGGAAACCTAATAAACACACGTATATGTAAAAATTAAAAAAAAAACCAAAAAACCCCAAAAAACAAAGGGCCAGACATCTGAAAGGGCAGGCCAGTGATTTTGTGAGCCTGGGACGTGGACATACGGCCAGTGATTTTGTGAGCCTGGGACGTGGACATACATGACTCATTGGTAAGCACAGCTCAGATCACCAAGACCTAGTCTGTGAATTTGGGACTCTATTTTGGATGCAGTGGAGGGGCTGGACAGGGAGACATCAAAGGCCTTCTTTTGCCTTTTATTTGCCCAGGTACACTTTTATGTAAAGTTAAACTTTGGAAAAAAGAATAATGAGTTGGGAGGGTGATACTGGGGTGAGAAGCTAGCATAGAGCCTTCCATATCATGGGAAACCACTGTTTAGCATTCGATTTGTCAGGAAACCCTCACTATAGTCCCAGATCATTTGTGTTAATCCATAGTCTCTATTTAATGCTCATTTCAAGAAACAGAAAAAAACTATTAAGCAACTGATCGCCACGCGCTTGTGTCCAATAAACATAATAAGCCTGGGCATAAGCATTTCTGAGAGCAGTGCTGAGCCAGGGCAATGATGGTGATGATAACGGTGATTATCACGCTGCCTTTCCTGGAAAGAAAAATTCCTAAATCCTTCCCCTTGTCTTTCTTTTTTTGCAGTTTTTGCCCAGGGCTTGGTTTGAACCCACCACCTCCAGCATATGGGGTTGGCGCCCTACTCCTTTGAGCCATAGACGCCGCCCCCGCCTCGCCCTTTCAGTCCATAAACTTGCATTAGACCCCAAATCAGGGAGACAGATTTGAGTCTGACCCCTGCCTCCTTGCTGGCCAGCCTTGCAATAAACTCTTTCTCTTCTCAAAACCCAGTGCCATAGTAACATTTTCTGTGTGCGTCAGGCTGTGAGCCCATGTGTTCAACAACAGTCAAAAGTTAAGAGATCCATGTCAATCCCAGAGTCCTGTAGGGTAATGATGTCTGCCTGGATTATAGTTTCTCCATGTATCTTCTAAAACTTCATAGAAGTGTTGAAGACAGAATAAGTAAAACCACCCATAGCCAGTGCTCATAATGTAAATAAAAGGCAAAGTACATGATCTCTCTCTCCCTCTCTGTCTGTGTCTCTGTTTCTCTCTCTGTCTTTTTCTCTCTCTCTCTCACACACACACACACACACACAGAAAGACAAATATCTAATATGAACAGTATCAGGGAAATAGGAAACTGGAGAGTCTGGTGGGGCCTAGTGGGGGTGGGAGGTGGATAACTTCAAGGTTCCGAGAATGTTCCACCCTACACGAAGACATATAGAGAACAAGGAAAGGACGCGGTGGATCAAAGCAGTGGCTATTGCAGGCACAAAGAAGGGGCTTGAGAATTTCAAAAGAAATTCTTGCCCTAGAAAGGTGAGGGACACATGTTGAAAGGTGAAGATGATGTTGTGACATTGTGAAATATGCATTTACTTTTTGCCTGTTTCTTGGCATACAGCTCCTAACATCTTTGGTAGGTGGCAGCCTGTAGGTAGCCTCAGGGTGAATGCTGGTCATCAGAAAGACCAGGGCGGGGTTAAAGCATTAGGATTTTCAGCCCTCCATCCCCCAACTTCTGAGGATGACAGAGGATTGCAAGTTAAATTGATCACCAATGGCTAATAATTCAATCATGCCTACATAATGAAGCCGCCATAAAAACCCAAAGGACAGGATTTAGAGAGCCTCTGTATAACTGAACACATGGATGCTCTTGGGGGCTGACCTGCCTGGGGAGGGCTTGGAACCTCTGCACCCCTTGTCCCATACCTCATCCTTTGGATTTCTGCATCTCTATCCTTTAGAATATCTTCATATTAATAAATCAGTGTTTCCCTTAGTTCCATGAGCTGCTTCAGGAAATTAATCAAAGCCAAGCAGCGGGTCATGGGAACTTCAGTTTATAGCTGGCCAGTGAAATAGCTTGCAAACCAGCATTGGAGGACAAAGGCAGTCTTGTTGGGAGGACGGAGCCCTCAGCCTGTTGGGTCTGAGGCTGTCTCCAGGGAGACAGTGTAAGAACTGAATTTAATTAGAGAATACCCAGCTGGTGTCTGCTGGAAATTGAATGGTTATTGGTGGGGAGAAATCCCAATATATTTTCATGAGCAGAGGTCACAGAATTATTTTGTGTTATGAGAGTATAGGAGAAATTGAGTTTGTTTGTTTTTTAACTTCCTCAGATGTGTCTATGGAGGTTTGACAGTGAGGTAAAGAAGAGAATGAGTGATAACAGCCTATGATGTTGTCAGAAGACAGACTAAAGAAAGAATTAGGAAAATACCATTATTGAATTAATTATACTTCATGTAAGCAATGAAACAGGATGCTCTTGGACCAGAAAAACTAGTAAGTGTACACCCTTGCCTGCATACCCTGTCCTCCCAAGATCACCAAGGTTCCACTGGTCCAGAAAAATCCAATGAAGTAACTACAAAGAGGTAAAAGACCTCACACTCTCTTTAAAGACACTCTAAGAAGAAAACAAAGTGGAAATACAAATTCCTCAGGAAATATAAACACTTCAGAATAAAAATGTCCATGAACATAATATCACCAAAGTTAGAATTCAGACTCAAAAGCATAAATAAGACAAAAAAGAATCCTTAATAATGCCAAAGGCCACACTTGACAAGAAAGTTACAATAATTATGTTACCTGTAAATAGTTATGTCCCAAATAGCAGAAGCTCTGGGAGATTAAAGAAGAATAGGCAGAAACCTATCACATAATAGAAGAGCTGAATAAGTTCAAGTGAAGAATGATTGCATATAAAATAACAATGAAAACATTAATTAATTCCATTAAGTAGAAATACTATGACAGCATTATCTGATCGCAAATAATAGATCTAAAAATAAACAACGAATTAAGCACCATGAAGGCTGTTTTACCTTTAAATTAAATATATCTCTAAAAAAAAGAAACTGTAGAATCCTTGAAAATACTGGTTATTAAAACATACTTTTCAAAATCTATAAGATATGATTAAGCCAGAAACCATAATACATTGTCTTTATGATATATATCAATAAAAAATAAGTTAGAATTAATCCATTAACAAACCAGAAAGCTAGAAAAAGAATAAAACAGAAAATTAAACTAAAGCAGAAGGTCAATGGTAATAAAAAATATATTGAGTAACAAAAAAGAAAATAAATAAAAGAGTAATACATCAAAAAGCTAGTTCTTTGAAAAAAAATCCACCAAACAGAGAGTTACAAGGTAACCTACAAAAAAGGAGTAAGCCCCCAAACATGAAAGAAACAAACAAAAATGTCAATGAGTAAATAATTACTGAAAAGGATAGAATTTTAAAAATTATGAGAAACCATTTTATATGACTCTGTTGAAATATATTTTAAGATGTAGATGAAAAATGTACAACCTTTGAGAGGCTGAGACGGGCAGATTTTATGACACTGAGCTACAGCAAGACCCCATCTCTAAAAATAGCCAGGCGTTGTGGAGGGTGCCTATAGTCCCAGCTACTTGGGAGGTTGAGGCAAGAGAATCTCTTGAGCCCAAGAGGTTGCTGTGAGCTATAATGCGAGGGCACTTTACAAAGTGAGACTCTGTCTCAAAAAAAAAAAAAGTGTACTACCTCTACAGAATCCTAAGTTTTCAAAATTGATGCCAGCAGAGATAAACTTCAAATGCACCAGTCTCCACAGGAGAAATAGGGATGGTTATCAGTTGCCCACCAGCCCTGAAACCCAACACTAAAACATGTATAGTACTGATGAAAACATTTCATACCTGTGCCATCTAATATAGTACCCAGTAGCCACATGGGGTGACTGATAACTTGAAATGTGATTCAGGAGCTGTATTTTTTAATTTATTTAATTTAATTGGTATAGATTTAAATAATCACATGTGATTAGTGGTTATTCTGACAGCACAGTTGTAGAGCAGATAAAAACAGGAAAACTTCTAGGTTGTTTTTCATAAAATAAGTATAACATTGGTAGTTGAATCTGAAAAATTTAGGTTCATAGACACTCAAAAAATACAGTTTTACTAAAGTCAAGAATAAAGCAAGAATATTGAATACTTTCTGCCGATCTTTTATTAGAGATATTAGCTAACCAAGTCAAGCAAGAAAAGACAATTGGAGGTATAAAAATTAGAAATAAAAATACCCAATTATCTCTATTTTCTTTTGATAAAAAAAATTACTTGAGTACTTAAATTAAATCTAATATTAAGGTTAATCAATTTTGGACAAGGGTACCAAGATAATTCAATAAGAATAGAGATTATCTTGTCAATAAATTATGCTAGGACAACTGTATCTCTACATGCTAAAGAATGAAATTGGATTCCCTACCTCACACCATATGCAAAAAATACACTTAAAATGAATCATAGAGGTAGAACTATAAAACTTTTGGAAGAAAACATAAGAGTAAATGTTCACAATGTTGGATTAAGCAGTATTTTTTAAGAGACGGCACTACAAGTGCAAGCCACAAAATAAAAAATGTAAATTGAATTACATGTATTTTAGTTACAAATGAATTACATGTATTTAGTTAAAAATGTTGTGTTATGGGTAGTACCAAAGACAACAAATAGAATTGGGAAGAAAGTATTTGAAATCACAAATCTGATAAACATCTAGTATCCAGAAGATACAAAGAACTCTAACCACTCAGTAATAAAGATGAGTAATCAAATTTTCAAAATGAACTAACATTTGAATGGGCATTTCTCTAAAGAAGATATACCAATGGCCATAAGCATGGGGAAAATGCTCAGCATCATTACTCATTAGGGAAATGCGAATTAAAACCACAACAAGATACCACTTCTACACACACTACAATAACTATTATCAAATAGGCAAATGATGACAAATATTGATGAGGATAGGCAGAAATCAGAACCCTCATACATTGTTGATGGGAGTGTAAAATGGTGGGGTCACGGTGTCACCTGTGGCTCAAAGGAGTAGGGTGCCCATATACTGGAGTAGGGTGCCCCCCATATACTGGAGGTTGCGGGTTCAAACCCGTCTCTGGCCAAAAAAAAAAAAAAAAATGCTGGGGCCACTTGGGAAAATGGTTTAGCAGTTCCTCAAAATGTTAAATATAGAGTTACCTGTAATCAAGCAATCACACTCCTAGATATGTGCCCAAGAGAAATAAGAACATATACCCACACATTCACACACAAATCTGTGTATACATGTTCACAGCAGCTTTCCTTACAATAACCACAATGTGGAAACATCTCTGGTGTCTATTATCTGATGAGTGGATAAGTAAAATACCAAACATCTATGCAAAGGAATGTTATTCAGTGATAAAAGTAATGAATGGCTGATATACGGTGCGACATAGATGAACCTTAAACTCATACGTTGACTGAAAGAAGCTAGTCATGGAAGGCCATGTACCATATGATTCTATTTCTAGGGCAAAAGCCCAACTAAGAAAAGCTGTAGAAATGGAAAGTAGATGAGAGATTTCTTAGGACTGGGAATGGGGGAGGGGATGAGAGGAAACGCAATGAATCTGAAGCTTTTTTTAGGGACTATGTTTTAAAATTAGATTGGGGTGATGGTTGCAAAACCATGCAAACATATTTTTAAAAAAGTAGAATTGTACACTTTAAATGTTGTGACATGTGAATTCTAACTCTATAAAGCTATTAAGAAATTTCACCTGATATACCAAAAAAAAAAAAAAAGATCAGTGGAAAAAAAAAACCCTAATTAAATGGAAAAGATAGGCTCAGCACCCATTGCTCAGTGGTTAGGGCCCTGGCCACATATGCAGGGGCTGGCAGGTTCAAAGCCAGCCCGGGGCTGCTAAACAGCAATGACAATTACTACAGAAAAATAGCTGGGCATTGTGGTGGGCACCTGTAGTGCTAGCTATGTGGGCAGCTGAGGCAAGAGAATATCTTAAGCCCAAGAGTTTGAGGTTGCCGTGTGCTGTGACGGCATGGCACTCTTCCAAGAGCAACATAGTAAGACTCTGTCTCAAAAAAAAAAAAAAATAAAAAAATAAATAATAATAAATAAATGGAAAAGATAATTTAGTAAGATGGACAGTTATAAAATTAACATGCAAAAAAATCAATAGCTTTAATGTAATAATAACCAGTTAAAAAATATACTGGGGGGGCAAAAAATATTAAAAAGAAAAACTACCTAAAATTATACTTAGAATAAAATGTACAAAACGATATGAGGAAAACTTCTAAATTTCTTTACTGACATAAAGATGGACTTGAAGAAATGTCAGGACAAACTCTGGCCTGGGAAAGAAAAACTCAGTACCACTGAGTCAATTGTCTCCGGGTAACGCTAGCTTAATAGATGACACCAATGTTTCATAAATGAGTCTGTCAGTTGATTTCAAAGATAAAATAAAGAAAAGGGAAGGATATCAAGGGGAACCCTAAAAAGAGTAGCGATGAGGTAAGATAAGTCAGAGAGAGAGCAGAGAAGAGAGAGAGAAAGGTAGATAAGTAAGTATAGATAGGTGGGGAGGTAGATATACATAAGAAAATATAACCTCTAGGTATTGGTTAGGGGAAATCAGCAAACAAAAGATACTTCAAATTAGAATAACTGCAGAATATAGTTGAACTCTGTGAGTTGACCACCCAAGGGACTTTAACAAACTGGTCAACATGTGGAGGGGGTCAACATAAGGAACTAGGCCTATTGTATTGTTAGGTACAGGTAGTGCAGCTCTGGTCTGAAAATTAGGTCCACTTTAGGAGGTGGTCCATGTAGGGAGGCGGTCGACTGTGGAAGTTCTACTGTAATTTAATAATGAGACTATTGATAAAGGTGCGAACTGGTTGCAGGAAAATCACAGGGATGGTGCAGTTTCCCCAGTAACTGTTGACTTGCTGACCACCCAAGGGGACCCAAAGGTGGGAGAGGAGGGAGTGGTTAGCAGAACCTAGAAGGGTTGAAGACAGGGCTGCCTAGAGGATTGGCAACCTTCTGTTAAGGGACAGAAACAGATGAAGGAGAGTCACATAAGGAGGCAGGAGAACAAACAGCTGGACCTCTCTGTCTTCCCCCACCTCCTCCCTTACAGGCATCTCAGCCACAGGTCCCCAGTGGCCAAACCCAACCAGGATCCAAAGGCTGGGGAGCAGCTGGCACTCTCTGAGGACATAGGAGTGAAGGAGCAAGGGGCAGGGGGTGTCAGACAGGGCAAGCAGAAGACAAATGCTACAATCTGTAATTAACACAGTGTTGCGGCGTGTGGACAGACAGGGCCAAGGTGAACAGAATAAAAAGTACAAAAATATGACCAGGTACATGTGGAAATGTATTGGGAAGGCCATCTCAAATTCCAGAGGAAAATCTGGCTTTGTAATAATAGATGGTGTTGGAATGACTAGATAGACATTTGGAAAATTATAATGCTGTGTCCATACCTCACACCATTCACCAGAATAAATTCCAAACACATCAGAAATGTAAATGAGAGAAATCAAACCCTAAAAGATGAAAAGAAAGCACGGGCAAATTCCTTTTCACCTGAGAGTGGTAAGAGCTTTTTGTTTATGACTCATAATCCAGAAATATTAAAAAAAAACATATTGGTAAATCCAACCATTTATGTTTTTGAAAGTTCTACATGACAGAAAACACCATAAGCAGTCGAAATTAAGGGAAAACTGAGAGAAAATGTTTATAACTCACAGTGTTGTCAATACATGAAAAAGTTCTCCAAATTGAGATAAAATGGGCAGAAGACATAGACAGTCCATAGAAACAGCAAGGCAAAGGCTCTGAAATGTAGGAAAAGTTATTCAACCTTATTTATAACAAAGGAAATGCACCCTTTAAACTACCCAGAAATGATATTTCTTATCTCTCAGTTTGCCAGAAATCCAAGAGTTTGGAAACCCATTGTTTGCAAAGACATGGGCACTGTGGTACATTGCTACCATACGAGCAATGCATCCAGCCCCTGTGGAGAGGCATTTTGCAGCATTTAATAGTGTTACATGCGTACGATCCAGAAATCTTACTTCTAGGAATCTACCCTGAAGATAAACCTCCATATTTAGGAAAACATCTTCACCATGGCATTACTTTCAAGAGCAAAAGATCTAGAACCAACTCAACTGTGCATCGTTCATGTGTTACTGAATCAACAAGGGTGCGTAGCAGGCCTCTCAGAGTAGACTGTTATGTGACTTTACAAAAAACGATGAAGGAAGATCTCCATGTACGGATTTGGAGGGATATTTTTTACGTATTTTGTGAAGGAAAAAAGCAAGATATTAAATACAGTTCATGGTATGCTTCCTTTTGTGTAAAAAAAATGGGGAAATATATACTATTTTTACAAAAAAGAGAAACTGGAAGGATAAATTGGTATAAAAATGATATTTTGCTCTACAGGCTGAGAGGCTAGGATAGAGAAGCAGATGTCTTAAGTGCATTTTTTTGTGTGGTTTTAACTTTTTAATTTTTACCTACATGTCTTGTATATTCAAAAAAATAAATTAAAAATAGTAAAAGGCAATCTTAAATTGAAAACAAATGGGAACAAATAACCACGTGTATATACAGTTTATAATGTTTCCACAGTGAGAAATGATTTCAAGTGACTTTTGAGCACAGTATTCAGTCTGTACATCTTTTAGGACAAAAGGAATAGCAAAATAGTTTTAAACTTCCATCCAGTAATTTCATTTTTAATACTCATTTGGTAATTGTAACTTTGTAATTATTTAGGGCACATTATAAGATAAAGCAAATATATAACAGGTATATGTTGTCAGGAACTAAGGTGTTCAATTTGAGGTAAAAGGACATAAAAATGTGAATTAAGTTTTTAAGAAGAAACCCTGTAATATTGAATATGAACTGCGATTATCAACATAAACTCATGATTTTCCTAAACATTTTCTAGTTCTGTCCTTTGGATGGGCCTAGAATAAATGATACTCTAATAGCTCTGAGTTCATCTGGCTCAGATCTTGACTTTTCCCCCTAAAAGGAAACAGAGTTAGAGAAATAAATGGGAATTTATTTAGGGGGATTTTCCCCCTAAAAGGAAACAGAGTTATAGAAATAATGTTTTCCTAAATATGGAGGTTTATCTTCAGGGTAGATTCTTAGAAGTAAGATTTCTGGATCATACACACGTAACCAAATTAGGAGCATGGAAAGTTCAAGGTGAGCCTTATTGTATGAGAAAGCAAGAATGTTGAGGGCTCATGAAAGAGACACAGAACCCAGCTTACAGGAGCTTCCGCTGGCCAGAAAGATGCTTTGAGCATTGAACAGAAAGGTAACTGATTAAAAAATACAGGATGAATAAAAACAGCCCACAATGATTCTGAAAAAAATAAAAGAGCAATTTGGATAGATAGATGAATAGGTAAAAATAAACTTTTCACTCTGAAAATTAGTAATTAGAGAAAGTGATTATTTACTTTACTTTTTAAAAGTAAAATGTAGTTCATCTACATGATAAAGGAAAGTTTTCCTTTACCAAACAATGACAGCTAGTAACTGCAGGACGAATGGTAGAATTAGAGGATCCCAAATGTCCAGCTCCTAATGAGAGATTTTGCTCACATATGGCCAGAGAATTCTGGGGTTGTGCCCTAGATAGAGTTAGCAAAGGTAGCTTGCTGGGGAATGGGCTTCAAGGATGTGGGCGAGTGCTGAAGGAGTGAGAGGCTTTGCTTTATATTTTTGCCCATCTGTTCTCTTTAAAATGATCATCATGAGCATAAATGCTTCCACAATTAAAAATGTGGTTTAGAAAATCTCATGCTCCTGTTTTGCACATTTTCACTTTTTCTTCAGGACCTCATTCTCCTTCAGGCAAACTCCCCAACCATCCTAAGCAAGGGAGCCACTCCTTTGCTAATGGTTGTTATTGCACTTACCACATTTACAAAATATATTTAATTATTGATTGTTTACAGCTCTGAGTACCCACTTTCCACTAAACCATCACACTTTGTTTTATTCTTTGTGTCTTTGGTCCATATTACCTGTTTGGCACATAAAAGAGATACATCTTCCAATGTGGGTCCCAAGTTCCTGGGCCTCCTTCTCTTTCCCAAAGCTTGTTTTCATGGACCTTAGGGTAATAGCAGCTTGTGCCTCCAAAGAAGGTCACAGCTTGGCAGATTTTTAGTAAATGCTTGCTGAGTGTTGGGGAAGGGCTTCAGGTGCTGGTCATTATAACCAGCTCACATCTGACACCCTCTTCTGGATGAAAATCCTGAAAGGAGATTTAATTTTACACAAGTCAACAAGCAGTTATTGAGTAATTTCTCTGAGCCTTCAGTTTTCTCACCTAAAAGGGCATGTCGCATGAGGGAGAAGAATCCAAGCTACTGTTAGAAATGACTAAGAAAAACTATGTTTTAATAACTACTTGTTGTATTAATGAGTAAGAGAATTGTGAAATGTATAAATAAATGAATAAATGGATGAAAAAGCACAGAGATGAAAGGAAGAAGATAAAAGGATTGAGAAGGGAGATGGATGAATGGATGAATGGATGGATGGATGGATGAATGGCTGGTGGATGGATGGATGGATGGATGGATGGATGGATGGATGGATGGATGGTGGATGGATGGTGGATGGATGGTGGGTGGGTGGATGGATGGATGGACGAATGGATGGTGGATGGATGGATGGTGGATGGGTGGATGGATGGATGGATGGATGGATGGATGAATGGCTGGTGGATGGATGGATGGTGGATGGATGGTGGATGGATGGTGGATGGATGGATGGATGGTGGATGGATGGATGGTGGATGGATAGTGGGTGGGTAGATGGATGAGTGGATGGCTAGGTGGACAGATGATTGGATGGGTGGATGCATAGTCAAGTCAGGTTAATTTAGGTTAGGTGATCACAGACAGAGCTGACATCTACAGAGTCAGATGATTTTCTGGTATCCATGCCCTTTTGTAGTTCTCTGCACATTGATCCTTGGCATGTGACTTGCTTTAGCCAGGGTCCAGCAAACATAATGCATACAGAGGCTTGATAAATGCTTGCATCTCTTCTTGTCATCAGGATTCATTATTATTTCCTGCCCACTGTCTCCTGTTTTGAAAGATTGTCTCCTGTAAAATAACTGCAGGTTTTTAAAGTGAAATTCATGTCCTCATGCAGCTAATTAACCATGGACAGAAATAACCAAGACCAAAGAAGACAATCAGTGTGTTAGATTGAATTTCAGCCAAGGGCAGAGAAACCCAACTATCTCTGATCCCAGATGGCCTGATTCAGGGAAATGGCTGTTTTCTTAGGTTTAGGGGAGTTGGTAGATAATTAGGGGGCAGCTGGCAGGAGACTACAAAATGCTGATTCCACGGAGCTCCAGAGCAGGATGGCACTAGAGTTAGCCCTCCTTCTCTGAAGTGAGGAGGTTGGGAGAGCCTTTGCAGGCATCCCTGGGGCAGATACACCTGCCCAGTCATTTCTCAGCAAGGTGGCTCTTGATCTGAGGACAGTTCTCAGCAAATGGTGTGTCACTGAGCTATAAGCAGCCAACATCCATAGCACTTGGGATAAGGTACCTATGGTCTAAAGGTGATCAGAGAAAGTACCAATCCCACCTGTGACACCTTTCCAGCTGCCATGGACAGTCAACAACACCAAATAGTCCTTTAGGATAATCCCCTAAAGTAGCAACTTTTCAATTCCCTTAGGTATATTCTATGCTATGACCTACTACTGGCTGTTAGTTGATTTTTCTCTTTTGGAGCATTGAGGTACATCTTCCAACGTGGGTCCCAGGTTCCTGGGCCCCCTTCTTTTTTCCAAAGCTTTTTATGGACCTTAAGGTAATAGCATCTTGTGCCTCCAAAGAAGGTCACAGCTTGGCAGATTTTCCATAGTAACTGGCATAAATTGAGATAAACCTGGGCCCTCTGCTGAAGCCCTTGAAGAACAGAAGAGAAGGGGCTCCTAATGGTACTCAGTTATTTCCAAGAATAGTAATGACAAGGACATTAATGGTTAATGTCAGTGGCTCGGCACACTCTGTGTACTCCATGCAGAATTCCTCTGTTAATATTCATAGCAACACAGTGTGATAGGCATTTATTCTGACTATTTTTCCAAAAAGGAAACTGAATCTCATAGAGATGAGGTTGGTAAATTTTTTTCTGTAAAGGGCCAGATAATAAATGTTTTAGGTTTGTGGACCATATGATCTCTGTTGTAACATTTCTGCCTTTGTAGTGTGAATACAGCCACAGAGAACATGTAAATGAGTGGATGAGGCAGTACTCCAATAATATATGAGTGATAAAAATGGGCTGTGGGTCAAATTTGGCCAGTGAAAACCCTAGCTACAGAATACTATGCACCCAACAGGAGGCAGAGTCTGAGTTTATAACCACAAAGATGAGAGTACAGAACCTGAGCTCATAACCACTATCCTAACAATCTTGGAAACCATGAGAAACTAGAGAATTTAGAGAAGAAAGAAAGTATTATAGATTGAATGCTGTGCCCCCCAATCCATATGTGAACCCCTAAACCCCAGTGTGATGGTATTGGAGATAAGGTCTTTATTGGGGGGGGGATGTGACTAGGGTTAGATTAGGTCATGAGGTTGGGCCTCATGATAGGATTAGTGGCCTTTTAAGGACCTTGGAGAGCTTACTAGTCCTCTCTCTGCCATGTGAGGATATTGAGAGCAGGGGTCATCTGACAGTATCTATGGTATTTTGTTATCATAGCTTGAGCTGAGTGTGACTAAAGGATTTCCCAACACGTTCCTGCGTTCTTGATGAAAATTTCATGGAGCATGAATGGTAAAAATTCTCCTGTTTCACTAGATGACTCTGAAGGTTAAATTAAGTAAATTAACTAATTTATTTATTTTCTAGTATAGTGCCAGGCCCACGGAAGACTCTCAGTCAACAAAGTCCCTCTTCTACAAGGCATGCTGTGACCTCTCCAACAAAGTTAGTGAGGGATGATCTGGGGACATTGCAACACAGCCTCCTCCACTGGTCTCTACTGAATATTCGTCATACCATAGGGTGATTATTTGCCATGTATCTAACTCTCCATTAAATACTGGGCTTATGGAGGGCATGACCCATGTCTTTGCTATGGCTTGGATATGTTTTAGGTGGGCCCTGCCGAGTCTCATGTTGAAGGTGTTGGAGGTGGGGCCTAGTGGGAGGTGTTTGGATTGTGGAGGAAC
This sequence comes from Perodicticus potto, assembly GCA_963574655.1. Taxonomy (NCBI): domain Eukaryota; kingdom Metazoa; phylum Chordata; class Mammalia; order Primates; family Lorisidae; genus Perodicticus; species Perodicticus potto. The sequence continues at coordinate 2,116 of CAUYRH010135956.1, read as the reverse complement.
TTGGTGATATTTTCACAGTGTTGAGTTCTCAGTCTTAGTTCCCACTAGCACTGGTTGTTGAAGGAAGCCTGGCAGCACCTCCTCCTCTGTCTCTAGTTTCCTTCCTCAACATATGCACACTTAGCTCCCCTTCAGCTCCCACCAAAAATGGAAGAAGCCTGGGGCCTCCACCAGAAGCAGATTCTATGCTCCTTTTACAGCCTGCAGAACCATGGGCCAAATAAACCTGTATTCTTTATACGTTATCCAGCCTGAGGAATTCCTTTAGAGCAACACAAAATGGACTGAGACAATGTTTGATCTCCGTGTTTCCAGAAACTAGCCTGTGGGTTTCTAGTATATAATTTGTAACCAGAATTGGGGTCATTCTAATTTCTCACATAAAATGCTAGCCTCTAAGGGAAACCTTCAGGGTTATTGGCACATGTGTGCACATTCAAAAGAAGTTAAAATTCTGCCAGTATTCCTAATCCTAATAGCCAGTATGATTTCTACAATTCTGGTTCCAGCTTCTGGTAATGTTGATCTCCTTCTTGCTCTTCTCATTCCTTCTTTCTTGCAACCTACTGGCTCCACTTTTGTTCACTTCTGATACTTGATTCTCTGATCACCTCTTTGCTGCCTTGGTGCTGCTGACATATGCCTTCTAGGCCTCATCTTCCCCAGTAGGCATTTTCCCAATGACACTTCCTTCCCTGAGAGAAACTCCTGATGCTAGATGTTAAGATAGTACATTTCATTTTCATATTGCCACATCAGAGATCTGAGATGTCTCAAGCAGGATATGAACAAACAGGCACAACCTGCTGGGATGTGGACCTTCCTGGCCTGCTGATGGGTTAGAAGGAGAAGGGTGATGATGTTTTCTCAGGACAAACATCCAAGAATTAAGGGGGGAAGGTTTCAAAAAGTCTTACTCTTTTATAATATCTCCAGCTACTTTGATGGCGGGGGGTGGCAGAAATTGGAATGGATTGTGTTCTGGTATAGAGGGAATGGGAGTTTTCTCTTTCTCACATAGTCTCGCTCAGAATGTTCCTTCTGGAAGCAACAGGAAAATACCCATGGCTTATCCTGGGCATCAACAAGTCAATATAATCTCCTAATAGTCTATTACTTGGGCTAAATGTTGCTTTTATTTTGTCATCCTATGGGATACTGACCAGGGGGTCTGGAAGTGGAATCACATCATATAGGGCAGAGTCCCTGAGGCTGGCATATGAACCAAGCATTAGATGAGTTGGTAGATGACCAGTTGAGTTTATGATGACCTCAATGAATTTATTTTCATATTCAGAGAGCTTTTTCATCTTTTCAAGACAATATTATTCTTGTAAACAGTTTAGCAAGATATTTAACAATTCGGGATTTAGAGAAAACAGATCTGGTTTCAAATCCAGATTCTCTTGCTCATTGACTGGGGATATGGGGAATGTACTTGACCTGTCTGAGTCTCAGGTTCCCCATCTGCAAAACTAGAATAATTGGACTTTAAGATGGTTCTCGTGGTTAAGCAAGATAAGGCGTCCTAAGAAGTTGGCATGATGCAAAGCCCATAGCAAGTATTCAGTAAATGTTAGCCATTATTGTTATCACTAAGAAGGAGAAGCAGAAAAATAATCAGTGCGGAAACTGTTTTCCTGTAGGATTCACTAACAACAAGCTCAGCCCCATGGGAGATAAATGTTCTATAGGCATTTCAGAAACTCAATGGCTTCTAGCTGAGGTTAGAATATGGTAATCATCAAAATAGGTAATGGGATCTTTTTTCTTTATTTTTTTGGTTTGGATCTGTTAGTTTTCTGTCTGAAGGCCCACTGGCCTGGCATATCCACAAAGAACATGAAGGGCCTCTCTCCTAGGGCCCTGGAGCATGTTGAAGGCTTTCCCACTCTCCCTGTGCCACCAACCAACTTTTATTACTGATTCAAGGCCTGCCAACGCCTTTTCACCTGGCCTCTAACTCTTTTTGACCTTTTTTTTTTTTTAACAAGTGAACAGTTTATTAAGAATTAAACAAAGGTATGATGTGATACAGTACAAGCAAGACACTCAAGATAGGTATAATAGTACTACTCACACAAAAACTTAAATTTCACCTCAAAAAAAATCACAA
>CAUYRH010135950.1:0-12096 GCA_963574655.1 Perodicticus potto | reverse complement strand
ACTATTTTTCAAGTTCTTTAAAGTATAACAATGATGCTTTAATAGGGATTGCTTTAATCTGTAGATTGCTTTGGGTAGTATGGACATTTTAACAATGTTGATTGTTCCCAGCCATGAGCATGGTATGTTTTTCCATTTGTTAACATCTTCAGCTATTTCTTTTCTCAGTTTCATAATTCTCTTTAGAGAGCTTTTTCACGTCCTTTGTTAGGTAAATTCCCAGATATTTCATCTTCTTTGGCACTATTGTAAAAGGAATAGAGGTCTTGATTATTTTTCAGCTTGACTATTGTTGGCATATATAAAAGCTACCAACTTGTAAGTATTGATTTTGTATCCTGAGACACTGCTGTATTCCTTGATCACTTCTAAGAGTTTTAAAGTTGAGTCCCTGAGATTTTCTAGGTATAGGATCATATCATCAGCAAAGAGTGAGAGTTTGATCTCCTCTGACCCTATTTGGATACCCTTGATCACCTTCTCTTGCCTGATTGCAATGGCTAAGATTTCCATTACTATGTTGAATAGCAGTGGAGACACAGTGGGCATCTTTGCCTCGTTCCTGATCTGAGTGGAAATGTTTTCAATTTTACAACATTCAATAGGATATTGGCTGTGGGTTTGCTGTAGATGGCCTCGTAAATTTAAGAAATGTCCCTTCTATGCCTATTTTCTTTTTCTTTTTTTTTGAGACAGAGCCTCAAGCTGTCACCCTGGGTAGAGTGCCGTGGCATCACAGCTCACAGGAACCTCCAATTCCTGGGCTCAAGTGAGTCTCCTGCCTCCGCCTCCCAAGTAGCTGGGACTAAAGGCACCCGCCACAACGCCTGGCCATTTTTTGGTTGCAGCCGTCATTGTTGTTTTGGCTGGCCCGGGCTGGATTCAAACCCGCCAGCTCAGGTGTACATGGCTGGCGCCTTAGCCCGTTGAGCCACAGGTGCTGAGCCTATGCCTATTTTCTTAAGTGTTCTGATCATGAAAGGATGTTGGACATTATCAAAGGCTTTTTCTGCATTAATTGAGGATTAATTATTGAGAATTAATTTATTTTATTGATGTGATGTATTATATTTATAGATTTTCATATGTTGAACCAACCATGTAATCCTGGAATAAAACTAACTTGATCATGGTGTAGAATTTTTGTGATGTGTTGTTGAATTCTGTTTGCTAAGATCTTATTGAATATTTTTGCATGGATATTCATTAATGATATTGGTCTATAATTTTCTTTTTTTGTTGGATCCTTTCCTGGTTTAGGTATCAGGGTGATATTTGCTTCATAGAATATGTTGGGAAGTATTCCTTCTTTTTCTATACTTTGGAAAACATTGTATAATATGGGTACTAGTTCCTCTTGAAAGGTTTGATAGAATTCGGATGTGAAGCCATCTGGTCCTGAACTTTTCTTTTTAGGGAGAGTTCATATTATTGATGCTATTTTTAGTGATTGATATAGGTCTATTTAAGGTTTCTAATTCTTTCTGGTTGAGTCTAGGAACGTGACATGCTTCCAGGTATTGGTTCATTTCTTTCAGATTTTCAAATTTCTGGGAATAGAGATTTTTGTAGTAATCATTGAGGATTTTGTTTTGTTTTGTTTTGTTTTTGAGACAGACCCTCAAGCTGTCACCCTGGATAGAGTGCCGTGGCATCACAGCTCGCAGCAACCTCCAATTCCTGGGCTCAAGCGAGTCTCCTGCCTCTGCTTCCCAAGTAGCTGGGACTACAGGCGCCCACCACAACACCTGGCCATTTTTTTTTTTTTTGGTTGCAGCCACCATTGTTGTTTGGCGGCCCGGGCTGGATTTGAATCTGCCAGCTCAGGTGTACATGGCTGGCACCTTAGCCCGTTGAGCCACAGGCACCAAGCCAATCATTAAGGATTTTTTGAATTTCTGAAGTGTCTGTTGTTATTTCTCCTTTATCATTTCTGATAGACAATATTAGAGATTTTACTTTTTTTTTTTTTTGTAGAGACAGAGTCTCACTTTATTGCCCTTGGTAGAGTGCCATGGCATAACACAGCTCACAGCAACCTCCAACTCCTGGGCTTAGGCAATTCTCTTACCTCAGCCTCCTGAGTAGCTGGGACTACAGGCACCCGCCATAACATTAGGCTATTTTTTGTTGTTGTTGCAGTTTCACCGGGGCTGGTTTTGAACCCATCACCCTCAGTATATGGTGCGGGCACCCTACCCACTGAGCCACAGGTGCCGCCCAGAGATTTTACTTTTCTAGTTCTGGTTAGGTTGGCCAAAGGTTTATCAATTTTGTTAATCTTTTCAAAAAACCAACTTTTTATTTCATTGATCTTCTGAATGATTCTTTTGTTTTCAATTTCGTGTAATTCTGCCCTAGTTTTGGTTATTTCTTTTCTTCTGCTGGGTTTGGGGTTGTAATGTTCTTCCTTTTCCAGTTGCTTGAGATGGTTCATTGAGTTGTTGGCTTCCTCTCTTTCTGTTTTCTTGATGAAGGCTTCCAATGCTATCAATTTCCCTCTTAAGACTGCCTTTGCAGTATCCCACAGGTTTTGGTAGTTTGTGTCTTCATTATCATTTTGTTCCAAAAATTTGGTGATTTCCTTCTTACTCTTGCCTTTGACCCAGCTATCATTGAGCCTAAGATTATTTAGCTTCCATGACTTTGTTTGAGTATGAAGATTCCTGTTGCTATTGAGTTCAACTTTTATTCCATGGTGGTCCTGGAAGATACAAGGAATAATTTCTACACTTTTAAATTTGCTGAGGTTAGCAAATGACCTATGGGCTGATAAAAAGAATGTATATTCATTTTTATTAGGAGGAAATGTTCTGTAGAGGTCTTGCAAGTCCATTTGTTCTATGGTCAGGCTGAAGTCTAATATTTCTTTGTTTAGTTTCTTCTTGGAGCATCTATCCAAAACTGACAAAGGGTGTTAAAATCTCCAACTATTATAGTGCAGGAAAATATCAAGGTGTTCATATCCATTAGGGTCTGCTTTATGAATTGAGGAGCATTCTGGTAGGGTACATAAATGTTTTTTTTTTTTTTTTTTTTTTTTGAGACAGAGCCTCAAGCTGTCACCCTGGGTAGAGTGCTGTGGCATCACAGCTCACAGCAACCTCCAATTCCTGGGCTCAAGCGACTCTCCTGCCTCCGCCTCCCAAGTAGCTGGGACTACAGGCACCTGCCACAACGCCCAGCCATTTTTTGGTTGCAGCCATCATTGTTGTTTGGCGGGCCTGGGCTGGATTCAAACCCGCCAGCTCAGGTGTACATGGCTGACGCCTTAGCCCTTTGAGCCACAGGCGCCAAGCCATACATAAATGTTAATTATAGAAATCTCTTCATTTTGGGTGTTTCCCTTGACAAATGTGTAGTGACCTTCCTTATCTTTCTTTATCTTTGTTGGTTTAAAGTCAATTGTATCTGCTACTAAAATTGCAACCCCTGCTTTTTTCTGGTTTCCATTTGCCTGTATTATACAAGTCCATCCCTTCACCCTGAGTATTTTTATCCTTTAAGGTAAGGTGAGATTCTTGTATACAGCAGATATCCGGTCTGAGTTTATGTATCCAGTCAGCCAGCCTGTGCCTCTTTAGAGGACAATTTAAACCATTCACATTAATTGAGAGAATTAATAAGCCTGGTTGCGTTTGGGTTGTCACGATTTTCAGATGTCCAGTGGACATTTTTAATCTTTTCACCACTGTGGAAATTGGGTTTTGTTCAAAAATTTCTGGGTGAGTTTACTTTGGAGGTAGAGCATTGCACTGGTCATTGTGGAGGATGGGTCTGAGAATATCCTGGAGAGCTGGTTTAGTTATGGCAAATTTCTCCAACATCTCTATGTCATTAAAGTATTTGATTTCTTCATCACAAATTAAACTCAGTTTAGCTGGTTACAGGATTCTGGGCTGGAAGTTGTTTTGTTTTAGGAGACTGAAGGTCGATGACCATCTTCTTCTGGCTTGAAATGTTTCAACTGAGAGATCTGTAGCCATTCTGATATTTCTCCCTTTGTAGGTGATGCTTTTCTTACATCTGGCTGTTTGCAGAATTTTCTCCTTTGTCTTAACTTTGGCAAAGTTAATCACAATGTGTCTAGGAGATGCTTTGTTTGGATTGAGTCTTGCTGGGATTCTGAAACTGTCTGCTATCTGAAGTTATGTATCTCTTAAAATGCTTGGGAAATTCTCCTCCAAAATCTCTTGGAGTAGAGCATCTGTACCTTTAGGACCATCCTCTTCTCCTTTGGGAATTCCTATAAGATGAATGTTTGATCTTTTGGAGTGATCCCCCAACTCTCTCAGGGAATGATCAGTTTTTGCTCTCCATTTGTCTGCCTGTTTGAGTGTTTGGGAATGTTCAAAAGCTTTGTCCTCAGTTTCAGAGATTCTTTCTTCTGCCTGGTCAACTCTATTACTGAGGGATTCTACTGTATTTTGGAGCTCCTCAACTTTTTCATTTCCTTGAGCTCTGCTGTCTCTTTTCTCATTATGTCCATATCTTTGGTGACTTGGGCTTTGAATTCATTAATTTCTTGAGACAACTTTAGAACTATTCTTTGGAATTCAATTTCTATCTTTTCTTCCATTGTATTTATCTTATTTGCCATCCATATTCTGAATTTGATTTCTGACATTGCTGCCAGTTGTCTATGCATGGCATCTTCGGTTGTATCTCCTTTGTCATTTCTTGGGGCAGAGGTTGATCTACTCTGGTTATTCATGTTGCCAGAGTTCTTCTGTTGGGTCTGCACCATGTTTATTTTCCACCGTTTCCACCAGTTTTGCACCATTCCACCAGTTCTAATAACTGGTAGGGTGAGATTGAATTGGGGTTCCCAGGTAGTAGAGATAGCCCCTTACCAAAGCTCTAGACTTTGTAACTTTGGCTTATCTCCTATAACCTTACAAAGGTCCCTTTCAGAGTTTTGGCCTGAGACTCTGAGGACCTTCTTAGTGAGATAGCACAAGCTAGCTCTGTTTTTATATCAGCCAACCTCTACCCTATCTTAAGAAACCACAGTATTAGATTTAAATCTCAACTGTGAATAGATACAAGCAACTGTGGCAGCCAGCCCCCACCCTTCAGTTCTTTTCCACTACAGAACTTCGAAGGTCAACCTCAGAATGTCCCCAAGTGGACAGCCCGGGTTCCAACCAAATTGTCTCAGGCAGTGCAAACCCTGCCCAATAGACATAGAGCCAAGAGTCTCCAACAGCACAAATGGAATCCGGGATCCACACTCTCTCCCACCAGATTCAATCCACACTGTTGTTGGCTTCCCTGCCCACAGGCCCAGCTTGAGCCAGGGGCCACAGCCCTGCCCACCAGTCTCAGGCCATACCCAGCTAGCCTCTGCTTGCCAGTCAGTCTCAGTCCACTGCCTGGCAGGCTCTGTTGGAATCAGGGCACCGGGCCTGCCCTCTGATCTCAGTCCACACACAGTTAGCCTCTGCTTACCAGACCAGTTGGAGTCAGGGGACCACGCCCCCTCCTACCAGTCTCAGTCCACTGCCTGGAAAGCCTCTGTTCGCAGGCTCTGTTAGAGTCAGGCTACTGCACTCTGCCCGTAGGTCTCAGTCCTCACTTGGTAAGCCTCTGCTCATCAGCCCCACAGGAGACAGTGGACCATGCCCTAGCCCTCAGGTCTTGGTTCACACCCAATAAGCCACTGCTCAAGGGTTCTGTAGGAATCAGGAGACCATGCCTTTGCTCTCAGGTTGCAATCCATGCCTATCAAGTCTCTGCTTGTAGGCCCAGCAGGGGCTAGGGACCAGCCCTGTCTGCCAAACTCAGTCCACATGGGGTAACCGCTCTCCCACTGTGGGTGCCATCAGAGCTGGGGGTTCTGCACCCCGTCCTACCAGACACAGCCTGAACCAAGGGTCAACACTACCACTAGCCGGGCATAGTCATAACCAGGAGAGTGCTCCTCCTATCACTGAGTGTCCCTTTCTTCCCACATCCTCTTTCTTCCCTGTTAGTCACAGATTCCATCCTGATGGTTGGCAGTCCACACTATGCCCAGATCTCTTAGGACAAGACCAAACACTCTGTGCTCTGCAGGGGGTAGACCATCATGTGAGTGGGAAAGGGTGGATGGGGGGTTTGGACTTGTGGGGGAAAATATCTGTTCAATTTTGTGCCTGGCGGGGTGGTGTCTAGGTTTATACGTGGGATCTCCCTGGAGACAGAGACCTGGAGTTTAGCGGCTCTCTCCAGCAAGGTAAAATAAGAGGTCTTTTTTCTCTCTGCTCATTGGCAGATAGCCTGAGGCAGGCTCCCTGCTTGGGTGAGGGGTCTCCTGTCCTCTAGTCGATAGGCTTTGTACCTGTAATTTGTTTTCTTGAATGCTCTTCTTTGGAGTTACAGGTTGCCGAACTTCTTTCTTGGCCCAGCTCCCCATCTTTGGCTTCATAGAGTTGGATTCAGTCCAGTTTTTCTTCCTCTGCTCAGGAGCCTCTGCTGAGGCTTGCTACCAGTCACCCATCTTCCCAGAATTCCCCTAGGTGGATTTCTTGAGCTCAGGTTTGAGACCAGTCTGAGCAAGAGCGAGACCCTGTCTCTATTAAAAATAGAAAAACTAGCCAGGCATAGTGGCGTACTCCTGTAGTCCTAGCTTCTTGGGAGACTGAGGCAAGAAGACCGCTTAAGTGGAAGAGTTCGAGGTTGTGGTGAGCTATAATGACACAGTGGCACTCTACCCAGGTAACAGAGTATGACTCTGTCTCAAAAAAAAAAGGGGCTGCGCTTGTGGCTCAAAGGAGTAGGGCGCCAGCCCCATATAACAGATGTGGTGGGTTCAAACCCAGGCCTGGCAAAAAAAAGGGAGGGGAATATAATAGCTCCCTCACAGGGTTGTTTTAAGGTTTAAATGAGGCAATGTATGTATTAGGTATCAGCACACGATAAACTCTTAACAGATGGTAGCCATTATTATAAATGTCCTTTAAACAGGTATCATTTCTGATTTCATGGCAATCCTGCAAAGTATGTAGTTGCTTTCATTTTACAAATGAAATAACTTGAGTGTTAAAGCCAAAATTTGTGAATTTGCCTGAAGTCTTGGGACTAATAAAATGCAGAGCCAAGAGTTTGAGCCCAGGTCTGCCTGACCCCAATGCCCCACCTTTATTATTGCTATTATTTATTAAGCCTTGCTGTGCAGCCTTGTGAAAAAGAACAAGCTGATATGGAGTCAGGCAGACCAGGGTTATCTGGTCCTTACCTTTGTCTGCTGCTTTCAACCAGTGCTGATTTCTTAGAAACTAGAGAACTGGCTTGTAGATTTTCTTTGCACTCTTTAGTCCATGTCCCCTGCCTTCTTCCTGCTTCTCATTTTAGGAGCTGTTACTGCTCATCAGCATCTGTAATGCAGGGAAGTGAAGAGAGCAGAGTGAGACCAAACAGTCAAATAAGAAGAGTTCACATCAGCCCTTTTGTGCTGTTTTTGTAGGAAAGAGGCTGAAACTCTTAAGGCAAAATGAGGTTCATATGTTACCTGTGGATTTTTGTTTTCCACTCAGCTGAGATAGTCAGAGGTGGACAGGGTTTTTTTTAATTTTAAATCCATTTTGACATAAAATTGCCAGGAATGGAAAATTCAAAGATAATGTGTCAGGGCCAGTATCACATAGATCAACCTACACCTGAACAGGTTCCACTGTTCCATGTTACCTTTGGGGACGGGCAGGTTAGAGACCCACAAGGAAGGCTTGGAGAGCCACCTGGGTGTTACCTCCAGGCTTGGGATCCCCTTTTGGATCCCCAAAAGGTCTGATCTAGTTCTACTTCATGACAGCGCACAATAATACCAACAGTCAGTTTTTTGTCTAGCTTTTTCACACGTTTCATTTTCATGGTGCAGTAAGGTTCTTTGTTATCTAACTTTTTTTTTATTTTTGAGACAGAGTGTCACCCTTGTGAGAGTGCTGTGGTGTCATAGCTCACAGCAACATCAAACTCTCAAGCAATTCTCTTGTCTCAGCCTCCCAAGTAGCTGGGACTACAGCTCCTGCCACAACACCTGGCTATTTTTAGAGACGGGGGTCTCACTCTGGCTCAGGTTGGTCTCGAACCTGTAAGCTCAGGCAATCAACCCACCTTGGCCTCACAGAGTGCTAGGATTACAGGTGTTGTCTAACTTTTTAAACAGGGAATCCAAGCAAATAAGGGATCATCTGTGGTCAGTCATCTGAGGGCAGAAGCAGGACATGAATGGCATCTTTAGACTGTGACCGGTCCTGTTCCTCTACCTCACAAGGGCCTCTGGAACTTGGCTCATCAGTGATGCCCTATTCATCATATGAAGAGCAGAATTGCAAGTTGTAATAGGAACTATAGGGGCCAGGGTCCCCTCCCTGGGTGCCTAGAATAGTGGTAGTTTACTCATGTAGAAAGCTTTGCTACTGAGATGGCCTTGGTCTACTTGTTTGTGGAGAAATGGTCTCCTCTTTGGGTGTGTTCTGGGGTACCATCTTAAATGATGTCCTTTTCCCCAAAGTAAACATTAGAACAGATTTTAGCAGAAGATTGAGAATCCCAGTGGTATAGAGCTTACGTATATGATTTGTAAGCATCATGGAGCCCCCCTTTTGAGTAGGAATGCAAAACCAGTCACCTCCTTTCTCGAATGACAGCCTGGCTTTCTTGGGATTTAGCCAAGAAAACAATTTATGAGAGTGACCCACACACTTAACTAGCTAAAGCTTTGGGCTGTATCCAAAATCCTTATTGTGGAAAGCAGAGTTAAAATTGTTCCCACTGAAACCTCTTGGCTATTTATTTGAGTTAGTGAGGTCACCCCAATGACAGCTGTAGAGACCAGTCTTTAATTAGGAGAAGAATTTGCCTTGAACTTCATCAGAATGGCATTTCTGAGGGTCGTGGATGCTTTTCTTCCTTAGTGTTTTTAGGCTTACGTTATTCCTGCTCTTTGTTTAGGCCAGTAGTTCTCAACCTTCCTAATGCCACAACCCTTTAATACAGTTTCCATGGGTCATGGCCCACAGGTTGAGAACCACTGGTTTAGGAGATCACAGCTACTTCTTCCCTTCACGTCTGCTTTCCCTCTGCTGTCCCATCATGGGACTCTCTCCTGGCTGTGATGTGAGGAATGGAACCCAGCCCTCAGCGGAGACTGGTGCTAGGAGTCAAGCTCTGCCTCTTAATGGCAGCATGACTTTTTGGACAAGTTACCTTAATTTTCTGAGCCTCAGTTTCCTTATCTATAAAACAGCTCTAATCATATTTACTGCATAGGGTTGTGTAAAGCTACCATTCATTGAGTACTCTTGCTAAGTGCCAACCACTCTCTGTTTAATATGTATAAGCTCATCTCATCTAAGTAACAACCACGTGAAATGGAATTCTTTCTTTTCTTTTTTTTTTTTTATTAAATCATAGCTGTGTACATTAATGCAATCATGGGGTACAATGTGCTGGTTTTATACACAATTTGAAATATTTTCATCAAAATTGTTAACATAGCTTTCACCACATTTTTTAGTTATTGTGTTAAGACATTTATATTCTACACTTAGTAAATTTAACATGTACCCTTGTAAGATGCACCATAGGTGTAGTCCAACTAATTACCCTCCCTCCACCCATCCTCCTCCGTCCTCTCCCCTCCTTCTCCCCTTTCCCCTTCTTCTTGGGCTATAATTGGGTTATAGCTTTCATATGAAAGCTATAAATTGGTTTCATAGTAGGGCTGAGTACATTGGATGCTTTTTCTTCCATTCTTGAGATACTTTGCTAAGAAGAATATGTTCCAACTCCATCCATGTAAACATGAAAGAGGTAAAATCTCCATCTTTCTTTAAGGCTGCATAATATTCCATGATGTATATATACTACAATTTATTAATCCATTCATGTGTCAGTGGGCACTTGGGCTTCTTCCATGACTTAGCAATTATGAATTGGGCTGCAATAAACATTCTGGTACAAATATCTTTGTTATAATGTGATTTTTGGTCTTCTGGATATATACCTAGTAGAAGAATTATAGGCTCGAATGGCAGATCTATTTTTAGATCCCTAAGTGTTCTCCAAACATCTTTCCAAAAGGAATGTATTAGTTTGCATCCCCACCAGCAGTGCAGAAGTGTTCCCTTTTCTCCGCATCCATGCCACAGCTCTGGTTTTGGGATTTTGTGATGTAGGCTAATCTTACTGGAGTTAGATGACATCTCAAAATGGTTTTGATTTGCATTTCTCTGATGATTAAGGGTGATGAGCATTTTTTTCATATGTCTGTAAGTCATGCTCCTGTCTACTTCAGAGAAGTTTCTCCTCAAGTCCCTTGCCAACCCTGAGATGGGACCACTTGTTCTTTTCTTGCTAATATGTTTGAGTTCTCTGTGGATTCTGGTTATTAAACCTTTGTCGGAAACATAACCTGCAAATATCTTCTTCCATTCTGAGTGCTTCTGCTTGCTTTACTTATGTGTTCTTGGCTGTGCAGAAGCTTTTTAGTTTGATCAGGTCCTAGTAATGTATTTTTGGTGTTGCTTCACTTGCCCAGTGGGTCCTCCTCATAAAATATTCACCCAGGCCAATTTCTTCAAGTGTTTTCCCTGCACTTTCTTCTAGTATTTTTATAGTTTCATGTCTTAAGTTTAAATCTTTGATCCAGTGTGGGTCTACCTCAGTTAATGGTGAAAGGTGTGGGTCCAGTTTCAGTCTTCTATAGATTGCCAACCAGTTCACCCAGCACCATTTGTTAAATAGGGAATTGTTTCCCCACTGAATGTTTTTAATTGGCTTGTCAAAGATCAAATAACAGTAAATAGCTGGGTTCATCTCTTGGTTCTCTATTTGGTTCCATACATCTACCTCTCTGTTTTTGTGACAGTACCATGCTGTTTTGATCACTATTGATTTATAGTAGAGTCTCAGGTCTATTAGTGTGATTCCTCCTGCTTTGTTTTTATTTCTGAGTAATGTCTTGGTTATTCGAGGTTTTTTCTGATTCCATATAAAACGAAGTATTATTTTTTCAAGATCTTTAAAGTATGGCTTGGCGCCTGTGGCTCAACGGGCTAAGGTGCCAGCCACGTACACCTGAGCTGGCGGGTTCGAATCCAGCCCAGGCCCGCCAAACAACAATGACGGTTGCAACCAAGAGATGGCTGAGCGTTATGGCGGGCGCCTGTGGTCCCAGTTACTTGGGAGGCGGAGACAAGAGACTCGCTTGAGCCCAGGAATTGGAGGTTGTTGTGAGCTGTGATGCCACGGCACTCTACCCAGGGTGACAGCTTGAGACTCTGTCTCAAAAAATATATATATATATATCTTTAAAGTATGACAGTGGAGCTTTAATAGGGATTGTATTAAAATTGTATATTGCTTTGGGTAATATGGACATTTTAACAATGTTGATTCTTCCCAGCCATGAGCATGGTATGTTTTTCCATTTGTTAACATCTTTAGCTATTTCTTTTCTTAGAGTTTCATAGTTCTCTTTATAGAGATCTTTCACATCTTTTGTTAGGTAAACTCCCAGATATTTCATCTTCTTTGGCACTACTGTGAAAGGAATACACTGTGTTTGACTGTTTTTTCAGCTTGACTATTATTGGTATATATAAAAGCTACAGATTTATGAGTGTTGATTTTTTAACCTGAGATGCTGCTGTATTCCTTGATCACTTCTAAGAGTTTTTGTAGTAGAATCCCTGGTGTTTTCCAGATATACAATCATATCATCTGCGAAGAGTGAAAGTTTGATCTCTTCTGACCCTATATGGATACCCTTGATCCCCTTTTCTTCCCTAATTGCGATGGTTAAGACTTACATTACAATGTTAAAAAGCACTGGAGACAATGGACTACTTTGCCTGGTTCCTGATCTGAGTGGAAATGATTTCAATTTAACTCCATTCAATACGATATTGGCTGTGGGTTTGCTGTAGATGGCCTCTATGAGTTTAAGGAATGTCCCTTCTATATAAATTTTCTTTCTTTTTTTTTTTTTTTTGAGACAGAGCCTCAAGTTGTCACCCTGGGTAGAGTGCTGTGGCATCACAGCTCACAGTAACCTCCAATTCCTGGGCTCAAGCGAGTCTCCTGCCTCCACCTCCCAAGTAGCTGGGACTA
>CAUYRH010135945.1:0-23990 GCA_963574655.1 Perodicticus potto | reverse complement strand
GTGGCATCATAGCTCACAGCAACCTCCAACTCCTGGGCACAAGCGAGTCTCCTGCCTCCACCTCCCAAGTAGCTGGGACTACAGGCGCCTGCCACAACGCCCGGCCATTTTTTGGTTGCAGCCGTCATTGTTGTTTGGCGGCCCGGGGCTGGATTCAAACCTGCCAGCTCAGGTGTACGTGGCTGGCGCCTTAGGGGCTTGAGCCACAGGCGCCGAGCCATGGAGGAAAATTAAAAAGAAAAACTGTCAGCTTAATTTCTTGAGGGAATTACATGGATGGAGCTGGAACATATTCTTCTTAGCAAAGTATCTCAAGAATGGAAGAAAAAGTATCTGATGTACTCAGCCCTACTATGAAGCTAATTTATAGCTTTCATATGAAGGCTATAACCCAATTACAGCACAAGAATATGGGGCAAGGGGCAAGGGAAGGAGGGGGAAGAATGGGTGGAGGGAAGGCAATTGGTGGGGCCACACATATGGTACATCTCAGGAGGGTACAGGTGAAACTTACTAAATGCAGAATACAAATGTCCTCATACAATAACTAAGAAAATGCCATGCAGGCTTTGTTAAACACTTTGATGAAAATGCTTCAGATTGTATATGAAACCAGCACATTGTACCCCTTGATTGCACTAATGTACACAGCTATGATTTAATAATGATAAAAAAAAAATTTCTTGAGGGAAATCTGTGCAAAGAACCCAAGTCTACCCATGAAAGTAAACCAAAAAGCCCAAGTAAAGTGAACTGTACTTGAACCTTGTGGAGCTCAAGTACACCTGGCCAGCCAGAGAAACTGAAGCTGGAAGAACTGCTCACTACCCAAAGGATGTACACTCTCTAGGTCAACCAGACACAGCTCAGATTCTTTCATTTCCTTGTTGAGGTTCTTTCATTTTCTTAGGCCTTGAGAAGTAACCAGATCTGTACATTAACTATCCCTGCATTAAAAAATATCATTGTTTATTAAATTCATTTAGGGAAATGTAATTCAAGTTTCTATCTTATGGAATGGTCTCTTCTTAATTGTTGTCTTTGTGTCCTAAATATTTGATCATGTCAACAAAAATGACTTAATCATCTTTGATAAGTTCCAGGAACATAAGAAATTTAATTACCAAAGGCCTTGATGTATTTTTTTTCCTTGATATATTTTTAAATAGTTATAAATTATTATTACCCTCAGTATTTTTGGTGGGAAACTATATCCTTTGTCTGTCATCTAACCACATTCAGCATTTTCCCTGTGTTTTATAAAGCTGAGAAGGAAGTTCTGTTCCACAACCTCCTTTGAATTAAGGGGGCTTTGAATGTGCCAATTTTAAATCAAGGTCTTGCTAATAAGATGAAGTTCTATTTGCAAATGTGAACAATGAAAACTGCAGACTTTAAGAACAGTCGGTGATGACCATGTTTGCTAGAGAAATGCATATAACATCCAGAGGTCCTTAGAAGTAAGAAACACAAGGTCCCAAGTGCCAGGTCCAGCCCAGTACCTGGAATCTTATACAGAACAGGGCTGAGTACAGAGACCTCTCTAGACAACTGGACAAATTTGACCTTAACCCAGGAGGTAGTAGCTCCATTGTGAGTGCTTGGGAAAGAGATTTTCCAGTGAGAGCCCATGAGTCAGTCCAGGATAGGCAGAGAACCTCTATCTAGTGGTAAAGCCACACAGGAACAGAGAAAGGCAGATGTTGGCGACAGATGCAGGTGCCAGGCCCTCAGCAACTTTACAAAGCTTTGAAAATTTACAAAGCTAATCTCTTCTTTGTAGAATGAACTCTAGCCAACACAATCTTTCAGGTAAATACATAAAATGTAATTTCTCTAGCATTACTACGTTCTCCAGGACTATTGTCCCCATGATATACTACACTAAAATAGAAAAGGAAAAATTAACCTCTATGGGATCATTGTGGGAGCCCCTCAATACAAATAAAGCAATAACATCTCAGAGGAAACTTTACGATCAAGTAGACTTTCCCACACAGAGCAAAGCTTTAGCCTGGGCCCTTATTGAATCTGGCCGCAAAGAGTCATGGTTCAAAGATGGCATCTAATTCCAGTTCCCAAGCCACGGACCTGGATTTGTGTGTTTATTGTGAAAACAAGCCTCCCTAGATTTGAGATACACTGTCCACAGTAACAGATCATCCACCAGAGAAAAAAACACCTGGGACCATGAGACACAAGACAAGTACAGGACAAGAGAAACATAAATGTGATTTCCTTCAACTACTGCTTGTGCAACACTTTGAATTCTGAGTTCTTTTCTTATCCTCTTGCAACCATTTCCTTTTCCATATTCATATCACTGCTCCATGTACTCTGTTCGGGCATTCTTCGCTGGAAAGGAAAGGACCCTGGGACACAGAGTGGGTCAGGCACATTGCTCTTCAGTCCAGGACCGCCAGGGACTTACAGTGCTACAGCTCCTGCATGATAACGTTAAACCATCACAGCCTCCCAAGGGCTAGGTTCACAAACAAAAGGAAAATACCACCTACAAAAACCTCTTGCATCAGTGCAGGGGTCAGCAAACTTTTTCTATAAAGGAAAAGAGAGTAAATATTCCAGGCTTCACATGTTAATAGGCAAAATGGAAGATAATATGTAGGAATTTACATAAGAAAAGAGAAAATTCCTGGTCTGCCCTCCTCACTTGCCTTGAGTGGGCCATCCTGAGTGGTAAGAATGTGTCATGCCCAGTGACCACCTGCTGGGTACGTTCTCAGGGCAAAACTGACTAGCCCAAGACAGGAAGAGCTGGCAGGCCTGGTGAGCAGAGAGGTAGGGTCAAGGATGGTAGGGGGAGCCTGCTGCCATCAGTTTCACTCTCTGCCCCAGTGACACCCAGATAGATGCCTGTGTGCCCTTCTCTCCTTTAGGTATCTCAAGTTAACTGGTGGAGGCAAGGTGATCTGCTAAGTCACCACATCTTGAGTTGAGATTCCTCTGCTTGGTGCCCAACAGCTGCTAACAACAGAGACTCCAATGTGTAGATGGCAGCCAGTGTGGGCCCTGGCCTACAGCAAGATACAGCTGGCCAGGTAGCCAGGCACTGAGAGGAGAGACAAGACAGAAGGGGGATACTTGGTCCCAGCCATTCCAACAGTGCCTACATGCCATACCAAACAGATGACAGGCTTGTGGAGTATAGTTTGCTTATCCTAGCTTTAGCAAACAGTAAGACATAAAATATTTTGCTTTGGTGGATATGATGGGTTAAACTATACCCCAAAACTCCTTCACATCTTTCCCTTTAAAAAGGTGAAGATTAGTCTCGGTGCCTGTAGCTCAGAGGCTAGGGCACCAGCCACATACACCTGGGCTGGCGGGTTCAGACCCAGCACTGGCCTGCCAAACAACAATGACAACTGCAACAGAAATATAGCCGGGTGTTGTGGTGGGCACCTATAGTCCCAGCTACTTGGGAGGCTGAAGCAAGAGAATTGCCTAAGCCCAAGAGTTGGAGGTTGCTGAGTGCTGTGATGCCACAGCACTCTACCAAGGGTGACATAGTGAGACTCTGTCTCAAAAAAAAAAAAAAAAAGAAAGAAAGAACATGGTGAAGATTAATTCCTCACCCCCTGAGGTGGGATAGACTTAGTAACTCACTTCAATGAATACAATGTGATGAAAGTGATGGTGTGTGACTTCTAAGACTAGGTCTAAAGGGTATTGTTCACTCTCTCCTGGATCACTCACTCTGGGGGAAGATAGGTGCCATGTCATGAGGATGCTCAAAAAGCCCTGTGGGGAAACTTCAAAAGGAAAAGAACTCAGGCCTCCTGTCCGTAGCCATGTGAGTGGACTGCCTTAAAAACAGAGCCGTGAACCCCAGTCAAGCCTTCCGATGAGTGCAGCCCCAGCCAACATCTTGACTTTAACCTCATGAGACACCCTGAGCCAGAAACACTCAGCTAAGCTGCCTCGATTTCTGAATCTCAGAAACTGTGAGATAATAAAATGCTACTGTAAGCTGGTATGTTTAGAGGTAATTTGTTACACAGCAATAAATAACTGAGACAGCAGACAATGAAATAAGAGGCACTTATAAAAATCAGTCTTAACTTACAGTGACATGTGGTGTCTATATCTAGCTGCTTCCTTGACATATTCACTTGGATGTCTCACACATATCTCAAAGAAACATGATGACCTCCAAACTTATTCCTTTAGAATCCATCTTTCCCTGGGCCTCGGGACTACATCCTTGTCTGCAGATCACTCCTTTTGCTTTCTGTTTCCTTACTCTGCCCACCCACTATGCAGATATGCACACTTACACACACACGCTCACATGCACACATTCATCTGCCCATCCAATTATCTGCCCATCCAATGATCTACCACCAATTATCTATCATCCAATTATCTATCACCAATTATCTATCACCAATTATTTATCATCAAAGGATGTGCACTTCTCACCACCAACTAGTGTCACATCTTGTCTCAGTTGTGCGAAAGTCTCCTTACTTGTCTCCTGGCTTCCCACTCACTCACATCCAACCCACTTTCCACTCAACAGTGAGAGTCATTTTCCAACAAAACTAGATCATGCTGCCACAGGGCACAAACACTCCCCAGACTTAGCTTTGTAATGGGAGTGAGATCTCAGCTGTCCACAGGGGCAATGAGCCCTGGCACAATCTGTCCTCAGCCAGCCCCTCCTGTCTCACCTCTACCGCTCTCCTCCTCACTGCATTTTCACCCTGTGCTTCTTCCCACTCAGCGCTCCGCACATGCTGCCCCCTAAATCTAGAATACTCTTCCTCATTCACATGGCTTCCTCCCAGCCTCTGACCTCAGCTTAAATGTTTTTGCCTCAGTCTGGCCTTCCCAGCCTCTCCCTCCAAAGTGGGTCCTCTCATTACTTTTTCTCTCTACTGCTTATTTACATTACAGCATTTAATGGAAGTTAAATATATGATTGCTTAATTATATTTTATATGTCCATGAATGGAGCCACATTTTACTGACAGGAGTAGCTACTGAGAAGTTCCCAGAAGCCTGGCCCCCCTCAATTCATCAGCCACCGGCCACTGAGCAGGTCACCCAGTAGCAAATGCAGTGCCCATCAACTCGCACAAGCTCCCACACAGAGAGGCATGCCACAGCCATCAAAAGAGGTTTGAGTCCTGCAAGGGCTGCAGATACCAGGCTGCTGCTTATGAAACTCAATACACTATTTTATTTAGTGTGTGTTTCTGTTTTTCAATTCCTAGGAGTCCTAAATAACTAAATTTATGGGCAACTAAATGCAAAAAATTAAGATCTTATCCAGGGCTCCAAATTCCCAGTCTAGAGGGGAGAACATAGGTATAAAGAGCTATATTTCAGCACAGCATGTTAATTAGACAACAGAGGCTAAACCAACTGCTGTGAGGAGCAGAGGAGAGTCCCACAGCAATGGTGAGGAAGGGAAATAAACGATCATCAGTGTGGGTTTGGCTGGATAACTTCTGTGCCTCTCTGCCCAACATGGTTATATCAGAATCATGTTACAGAACCATCCACTCTCCTGAGCCAGAGGGTATGACTGGAAAATCCTGCCCCCTGGCACCAGAACACTAGTCTCCACTCAGAAGTCATATGCTAGGGGAAGGGGGGGACTTTATGGTGACCTAGTCTTCTCCCTTCTGGTCAAATGACAGCCTGGACTGGGAGGCTGGAGGTGTAGAGTGGGGACAGGGCTTACATCTCAGAGCATGAGAAGGAACTGGAGGAGTCTGGGAATAGGTGCTCTTCTGGAGGTGGGGAGCGGTGAGGGGAGAGAGATGGAGCTGGTGCCAGGGTTCACCTGGACCAACCATGAGATTAGAGGCCTTGCTCCCTCCTTCCCTTCTGTCCCCCAAGACCCTCTTTCCCTGGGGCTGCCCAGTTCCAGGCCCTCCACAGCACACTTCCCGGTGTGTCCTCACCGTGAACACCTCTATCATCGGCCTTGCCAGATGCAAGAGAACGACTGTAACCAATGTCATTGCTAGAGACACCAAAATGGGACAATAAAATGGCAGCCAAGCAGCTTTGGTAACCCAAATTCCATTCTATTCTCAAATAAGGCCACTGCCTAATCCCCGGAGTTGGAATAAAGAGTGAGTTTTCTGATAGAAATAGTGAGGTAAGGGCGGGGCATGGTGGCTCACACCTATAATCCTAGCATTTTGGGAATTGGAAGAGGGAGGATTACTTGAAGCCGAGAGTTTGAGACCAGCCTGGACAAAACCAAGACGCTGCACAGAAAGGGGTGCCATGGCCATTTATTTTTTCTACAAAGAGTAGAAAAATTAGCTGGGCATGGTGGCAGGTGCCTGTAGTTCCCAGCTACCAGAAAGCTGAACCAGGAGGATTATTTGAGCCCAGGAGTTTGAGGCTACAACGAGCTATAATGATGTCACTGCGCTGTAGCCTGGGCAAAAGAGTGAGACCCTATCTTAAAATAAAAAAAGAAATGGTGGGGTAGGTATGGGCTACATATTTGAGTAAGGTTGGTATAGACAGCCAAATTCTGAATTAAAAATGCCACATGATCTGTTTCCCTGGGGACACCTGATTATTTTTATGGTAATTTGTTAAGCTAGAAAATCTAGCCTGGGAGATAGAAGGTCCAGCTAGGATTAAGAGGACTGCCTCAGAGCCAGCCTGCATGGGCTGGAGCCCTGCCTACTGGCTTACTGTCACTGGGAACGTGGCCTAATCTCTCTGAACTCCAGTGTCCTCCTGTGGACACAATGTTAGAACACCAAGCTCACGGGGTTAGCAAAAGGGTTACGTGTGATCATTTGTGCCCAGTGCTTAGTACCTGCCATCTAGCAAGGCTCAAAAAAAGTCAATTATTTTAAAGAAAAAAAGAGAAATTAAGACAGGATCATTGTCACCAATTGCATACAGGATAAGATAAAAACAAGAGGTACGTGAGTATGTGAGGGTTTTTCTCTACCCTTCATGGTTAGCAGAGGTTCTCTGGAAGAATAACGGTGAACCCCCCAGTTCCTGAATTCTGGGGGAGCTTGATTCAACAGAAAAGCCAGCAGCAAGGCTAAGCCACTTAAAGCCCTTTAACTCTCTGGGTCTCCAATCACTTTCCACTCTCGACCCCACCTCCGCTCCGCCTACGCCCTACCCCACGCCAGGGGGAGTGAGACTCTTCCATGTCACCGTCACTCGTACTTTTCAGAGCACTAGAGGATACAAAAACAAGTTGATTTATCTCCCCTGGACAGCGCTTTGGACCAGAAAAGCTCTGGGCTAAGCCGTGGCCCAAGGCAGTTGGCAGGAGTAGCCACTCAGCAGACCCAGGAGTCCGAGTGGGAGGGACGCCCCCTCCCCACAGCGTTCCCCCCTTCCCCGGCTCAGTTAGCCTGAGACCGAGATCGAGGTCTCGTCCCCAGCCCCCTTAGGGACGCTTAGCCTGGGTTCGAGGTCGCCGCTGCCCAGGGTCGCACATAAACAAGCGGAGCGCGGCCCGGGCCCTCCCCTCTCCCGCGGCCCCTCGCGCCCTCGGGGAAGGCCACCCGAGACCGCCGGCCTTACCGCCACCTCCCCGGAGCCGCACGGAATCCGCTCGGGGCTGTTTACACCCGCAGAGCGGCCGGCCCGGCCCGGGCGGAGCCTCCCGTGCCTGTGCGCTAACAAGCTATATTTGTAAGCGGACAACCCGACCCGGAGGGCACGCGCTGATAATCTATCTATTCTGTGTGACTCAGCCCAGCCTGAGACAAAACAGATTTTCTAGGGGAGGATTTGGCACAGAGCAGACCGCAGCCGGCCAGCTCGAGCCCTGGAACCGGGACTGGTGCACGTCTGCCACACACGCCCGACCCTTCCACGTTGGAAATCCTGAAGCGTGGGAATAAAACGGGGCCAGGGCGGGGAAGCGGCCGTGTTCTTAGCACCTTGAGCTGGGGACCCAACAAGCAGGAGTACAGCGCCGTACGACCAGGGGAATGTAAGTTTTTTCAATGTTGGAAGCAAAGGACGTCGAAGGTCTCAATTTCATCCTTATATGTGTTTCTAATTTCCGGAAATGTATGAGTTTAGGTTATCTTTAAAGAATTTGCTAGTTGGACAGATAGGTTCTGCGAATAGCCAACACTGTGAAATTTGACAGTCATCAGTAATCACGCCCCGTGTGACACCCAGGCGTCCTCCCAACCCCTTCCTGCCCTTTCATGGCAACGGCTCTTCATATACCTAAGCCCTATAACTTAACTTTTATCTAATATATACAAATCAAGCTAATTGCCAAAATTATTTTAAAAGAATTATTTTCGATATGGAACATTTTCTATTCTTTGACATTTATAATTAAATTACTTAAATTTGTATGCTAAGTTGTAATGGGGCACAATAAATCTTTTGTTGTTTGTGGCTGAAGCATAAAATAATTTTTATTTGTAAATGTTCAGCATAGAATTTAGGTATAGTTTTTTACAGATGATGAGTATAAAATTGAATTTACTGATTTAAATACATTACCTTATACATGAAAAGACAGTCATGCTAATGATTATAGTGTTAATAACATGTTAGCAAAGAAACTTCACAAAAAGAGATACAGGTAGGTGGAGATTACCAAGTTAGTTTTAACTCACTATAAATCCATGTAATAGTCATACTGCATGGATGACAAATCCATTTTTATTTGGACTTATGTCCAACATGTACATTAACATCCAATATTAAGTTATGTATTGGAGAAAACATTTTTTGCTCTGACCAAGCACTATTCACCTTTGCTATTGATCTTTGTACCTCTTGGCACAAACATAAAAATGACATATCGTGTGGGCAGGTATCGAATGGACGCAGATATCTACTATGTTCACCTCTAGCACACCTGGGTAGCTTCACACAAAAATTCTTCCACATCGCTTTTCAAATATTTTTATAATATTAGCAAGAAGAGTTTTTTTTTTTTTTTTTTAGATGTATGCCAAGCTGAGACAGGGTTTTATTATTATTACTATTTCAGATATTTAATGAGAACATATACATTTTGGTTACATAGTTTATTTTTGTGTGGATAAAGTCAGAATTATAGATACATCCTTGTCCCAGAAAGTGTGCAACATACCCAAACAGCATACCCATTGGATGGGACTTTACCCTTCCTTTTCTCCCTCTCCCCTCTACCTGAATATCACTGAGTTTTGCTTTCATCTGAACTTACAAGTGTTGATCAACTAGTTGCAGTTTAATATTAAGTACATGTGGTATTTGTTTTTCCATTCTTGTGATATTTCACTTAGGAGAATGTTCTCCAAATCTATCCAGGGTTTTACAAAAGATACTAGATCGCCATCTTTTTTATGACTGAATAATATTCCATGTACACACCACATTTTATTAATCCACTCATGTACTGATAGGCACTTGGGTTGTTTCCACATCATCAATGTGGTGTTGATTATGCACTTCCCTAATGATGAGAGAACCATGAATATCATCAGCCCTTTGTCGGTCACCACAGTCTCTGACCCCACCATTGGTATTCAATCATTGCAGGAAGTACGTGAAATAAAGTATATTGGTTGTTAAGAGCTTGAGATTTAGAGTCACATAGATCCAGGCTGAATCCTGTGTGATGAGCAGCAAGTTAATGAATCTCTTTGATTCTCAATTTTTTCATCTTTAAAGTAGGGGGGGATGACTAGTTAAGCTAAAATGAACCAACTCATGTAAAGTCTGAACTATCAATAGTGATTATTAAGTATGTACTCCATATTTTTAATATTTTAATCATGCTAAACATAAAACCATGGTAAATATAAAATAATATTTCTTTTTTTAGATACTTGACTTAAACAGAAAGAAAGCAAACTTAGTGACTACCTGAACCAAAGGTAAATGTCTTAGGAAATGTCCTGGGTGGATGGTTAAAAATATTTGGAAAATATGCCAGTCTAATATAGCTTATCTATCTCTATGGCTCAGGAACTACTTCCAAACTAAACAAAGTAAATACACTTTATTGTAGTTTAAACGTCATTACTTTAAGACTTTGAAGAGAATACACTTTAGGGCCTAAGACCATTTTTAGGGACATTTCTTCTCCAAATCATCAAATTGGTTTTGTTTTATAGACTTTCAACTTTGGCAATAACGTGAACTAGCAATGTGTAAATTTTAAAGCTAAAAGAACTTTTCCTGGAAAAGGTGACATAAAAGTATCGGAGTTCCTCTATATGAGTATAGATAAATTCTGTGTTTGGGTACTTGTGGGCAATTTCTTTTTTTTGTTTGTTTGTTTTGGTTTTTTTTTTTTTTTTGAGACAGAATCTCACTTTGTCACCTTGGTAGAGTGCCATGGCATCATAGTTTACAGCAACCTCAAACTCTTGGGCTCAAGCGATCCTTTTCCCTCAACCTCCAGAGTAGCTGGGACTACAGGTGCCCACCACAACACCCGGCTTTTTTTAGGAAGGTGGGGGTCTCAGTCTTGCTCAGGCTGGTCTCCAACTTGTGAGCTCAAACAATCCGCCCACCTCGGCCTCCCAGAGTGCTAGGATTACAGGCGTGAGTCACCGTGCCCAGCCCATCAATTCTTTTTAAATGCTTCAGTAGAAAGTGAAAAAAGACAAAGTATACTTTGGAAGAATAGCTTTCAACAGGTACAAACCAATGGGGAAGAGGGTGTCAGACACTGTAAGAAATTCTCCCAAAATATACTTTTACTTTGTTTTTTTTTTTTTACTTTTGACTTTGGTGATTTGGTGAAGCAATGTCTCTAAAAATGGTGCTAGGGCCTAAAGCTTATTCTCATTTTATTTATTAAAATAATGAGACTCAAGCTGCAATGAAGTTTATTTACTTTGTTTAGTTTGAAAATAGTCCCTGAGTCACAGAGGTAAACTATGTTAGATCTTCACATTCTCCAAATAGTTTCACCCTTCCACCCAGGACATTTCCTAAGACATTTCCCTTTGGTTTAGAAAGTCAATATATTTACTGCCTTTATGCTCAAGTAAAATACCTAAAAAAGAAAGTTTATTTTATGCTTA
This sequence comes from Perodicticus potto, assembly GCA_963574655.1. Classification (NCBI taxonomy): domain Eukaryota; kingdom Metazoa; phylum Chordata; class Mammalia; order Primates; family Lorisidae; genus Perodicticus; species Perodicticus potto. The sequence goes on along the minus strand of CAUYRH010135945.1, from coordinate 12,972 downwards.
CTATGATTTTATGATTACCATGATTAAAATATTAAAATTTGGAGTGGATACTTAACAATCACTATTGGTAGGTCAGATATTACAATGATGGGTTCAAGCATAAAATTTCATTTTGGCCAAACAACAGTCATTTTCCTTCTACTTTACAAATGAAAAAACTGAGACTCAAAGAGATTCATTAACCTGCTGAAGATGACACAGGATTCCAGTGGCATGCAAATATCTTCTCCCACTCTGTAGGTAGTCATTTTCTTTGTGAAAATGTGTCCTTGGCTGTTCAAAAACTTTCAAACTTGATCAGGTCCCACTTATTTATTTTTGTTCTTGCTATGATTACCAATGGAATCTTTATCATAAATCCCTTTCCTAGTTGATATCTTTAAGGGAACCCCCCAATTTACTCTAGGATGTTATAGTTTTATGTCTTAGGTTTAAATCTTTTATACATCATGAGTCAATTTCTGTGAGTGGTAAATTTGCTTCGTCAAAGATCATATAGCCACATTAGGATGGTATCATTTCTAGATTCTCTGTTCTAAGTGTTAACATCTATTAATTGTTGACATTTATAATCAAATTAGTTAAAATTATATGCTGAGTTGTTAATGGGGGACAATAAATCTTTGTGACTATTAAATCCTATCTTTAAATTGTTAGATGTGCTATTTTATAACTTAGGATAATGTTTTTAGATTATTTTTCTCTTTGGATAAATAATGTAAGTTACCTACTTATTAGATAGTGTTTAGTTTGGTTTTTGTTTGGTTTTGTTTTGTTTCCTGGTTTTCTGAACCAAAAGAATTGAAAAGGCAGTTTCAGTTCAGATACTACTTAAACATTATTTCAATTTATGAGACACCTATATGTTCAAAAGCTTACTCATATTTAAAAGGGAAAAATATTTCCATAAATGCATTCAGAATATAATGGGATGCCTTTATGATGGTAATGTTGAAGAAGTGGGCCATTGCTTAGCCCAGGCCCCTCACGCTATAATATGTACCCAAACGGGTGAGAAATTAACAAATAAAAATATAAAACACAATTAGATTTGAATTTCAGATAAATAACAAATAATTTCTGATATAAGTATTATAAGGAACATACTTATACTAAAACCTTATTAATTTTCTGAAATTTAAATCTAATTGGATGTCCTGTATTTTATCTGGCTATGCTATACCCAAACCACCTGAGATTTTTTTTCTATTCTTTTTTCTTTTTTTTTTTTTTTTTTGAGACAGAACCTCAAGCTATCACCCTGAGTAGAGTGCTATGGCATCACAGCTCATAGCAACCTCCAACTCTCCTGAGCTCAAGTGAGTCTCCTGTCTCCACCTCCCAAGTAGCTGGGACTACAGGCGCCTGCCACAACGCCTGGCTATTTTTTGGTTGCAGCTGTCATTGTTGTTTGGCAGCCCTGGGCTGGATTTGAACCCGCCAGCTCAGGTGTATGTGGCTGGCGCCTTAGCAGCTTGAGCCACAGGCGCTGAGCCCTTTTTTTTCCTTTTTCTTTTGAGACAGAGTCTCACTTTGTTGCCCTTGGTAGAGTACTATGGTGTCATAGCTCACAGCAACCTCAACTGGTCTCAAACTCAGGTAATCCACCTGCCTTGGCCTCCCAGAGGAGGAAGCCACCACGCCACGCCCTGAGATCTTACTAAAATGCAGAGTGTGTCTATCTGTAACCATCACACAGTGAGTGGTAAGGGTCTGGAATGAGCATAGTCTGGTGCAGGGATGCCCAGGATTGGCTCCTCCCCGGCAAGGCCTGCTGGGCCCCTGTCCTCCTAAGAGGCTCTCACTCAGTAAGCCCAGGAAGGGTCCAGGGGTCAGTATTTTCAGCATCTCCACAGTTGCTTCGGATTCACAGTCAGGATATGAGCAAGGAAGTATTTTAAGCTATGTACTTAATGGTCACATAAGGAATTGTTATTACACATATCATATTAAACTCACTATGTAGACATTTCTATGTGGGCTGGGTGTATCCAGAGAGACCACCTGCCAGGGGCAGCAGGTAGGACTGTGCCCTGTGTTCCTCCCTTTCCAGTGCCCCCACACACCTGGAAACAGCCTTATGACGTCCAAGAGCTCAAGATGTTTTTATGCATTTTGGCTCCTGCTCGGCTCAGTCTGAAGACCACTGCTTCAGCTTCTCCATGGAGATGTGTACACATATACCCCACATCCAAAGGGGGTCCACATACATGCTCAGCCACACATCCATGGGGGACTAAATGCTTTCCTCACACCCAGTCTGAGTCAAAATGTGAGTCACAAGCACAGTGAAGTTTTCTTTGAAGAAAAACCTTGGGCCAGGCATGGTGGCTCAAGCCTGTAATCCTAGCACTCTGGGAGGCCAAAGCAGGTGGATTGCTTGAGTTCAGGAGTTCAAGGCCAGCCTGAGCAAGAGCAAGATCCTGTTTCTACTAAAAATGGAAAAAACTAATCAGGTTCATGGCAGGCGCCTTTAGCCCCAGCTACTCAGGAGGCTGAGGCAAGAGGATCACTGGAGCCCAGGTGTTTAAGGTTACTATGAGTTACAGTGCCATGGCACTCTACCCAGGGTGACAGTGAGACTGGCTCAAAAAAAAAAAAAATCCCTGGACTCACTAACCCATCACCCATGACTATAAAAGAATGAAAACCTCAAAAGTTTCTAAACATTGCATTTCATTCCAATGACCATTACTAAATGCTTTGACTGATGTGGGAGCAGGTGGCCAGGACTCCTGGCTGGCCACTCCATATTTTCCATCTAAAAACCTGAAGCACAGTCCGGGCTGAGCAAGACTAAGCTGGCCCTCACGGGTCACATGGCACATTCCTTCACAGCAGAGCTATAGCGCTTAACACAGCAGCCACAGCCACGTGGAGTCACTAAGCGCTTGAAATGTGGCTAAACCAAACTAAGATGAACTGTAAGCATAAAATACACATCTATTTCAAGGATTTATTGTTTTTTAAAAATAAAGTATCTCAGTAACCTTTTATTTTAACAGCATGATTAAATGATAATAGTTGGTCTATATTGGATTAAATAAAATATATTATTAAAGTCATTTCGCCTGTTTCTCTGTACTTTGTTACTGTGGCTACTGGAAAGTTTAAACTTAACACACAAGGCTGGCATGCTGTTTCAACTAGGCTGCACTGGCCTGAGTCAGAGAAGCTAGCCTTGGACAACCCCAGTGGGAAATTCTCAGACAGGGGCTCCCCTTCACCACAGGACTGGCCACAGGGAACACTCACTAAGGGTCCTGACTCAGAGCAGCGTACCCTTCTTTCCAAGATTCATATTTATTTAGTTTTTCCCTGGTAGGAAGTCAAACTTCTTCAAAAGTACAACTGTAGTCACCAGAGCCAGTTCTACCCCTGTGAGCCATGTCACCTGTATCCTGAAAGCTGTATTCATCCACCTGGGTCACCTGCAGACTTGACGTAATGCTGACCATTGCCCCCAGAGGATGACTTTACCAATGCATTGGATCTACTGGGAAACCCAGGGACATTTTGGTCAGTCATTGCCTTTCAGCCACGCAAATTATTAAGAATGCCAGTCCTAAAATTCCTAGTGGAAACTCTTCAAGTTTAATGATGGAAAGCTATTTTGATTTAATTTTTTCTTTCCTTTTTTTCAAATTTTGGTATGACTTATAGCATTAAAATGAAACATACACACAAAGCCAATAAATAAAAATAGTAAAAACTACACACCCAAGGTCGGCACGGTGGCTCACGCCTATAATCCAGCACTCTGGGAGGCTGAGGCCGGTGGGTTACCTGAGCTCAGAGATTTGAGACTAGCCTGAGCAAGAGTGAGACCCCGTCTCTAAAATAATAGCCAGGCATTGTGGAGGACACCTGTAGTCCCAGGTACTTGGGAGGCTGAGGCAAGAAAATCACTTGTGCCCAAGAGTTTGAGGTTACTGTGAGCTACAATGTCATGGCCCTCTATCAAGGGCATTTACAAAGTGAGACTCTGCCTCAAAAAAAAAAAAAAAAAAAAAAAAAAACTACACATAAACACACAAATAATAGCTAACATGTGCCTACTTTGCACCAGGCACAGTTCTAGGTATTTAATAATATTACATCAAAATGTGGCAAATATCAGAAAGCACATTTCTGAAATAATAGAAGGAGATAAAGTGTGCTACTGTATGTACGTAGTACACAGCAGAGTGTTGCCGGCACCTGCTCTCTGTTATAGACAGAACAGATTGGAAACAACACTGATAGGGAGGAAATACTCAAGCCATTTTGAGTGGAAATGAGGCCCAAGGGGTTAAGTTCTTTGACCCAGGACTCCCAGCTCTCACGTGGACATTGTCACTTGACCCAGGCCTGTGAGACAAAACCAGTGATCTTTCTGAGAGTCTGTACTGCATCCAGAAGCCTGTTTACCCTCATACACAAGCCTCTGGTTTCCAAGCCCCTAGGAAACTAGAAGCTACAGATGTCCTTCAAAACCATCCACCGCCACCTCTGCCACGCCACTGAGCCATCACAGGTCCTGTAGATTCTGCCTTCTCCCCATCTACCCACCCTTCCCTTCTCACACTCTCAAGTGTTACTTGAGGCCTCTGCATTTTTTGGCTGCTCTATTGCAACAGTCTCCCCCCGCTTCTCTAACCAGTCTGCTTTCCCTTTGATGCCAAAGAGATCTTTCTAAACACACAGACCTGCTCAGGACACTCTCCTGCTTGAGTTCTTGGCAGAACTACAGTAAGAAGGCCACTCCTTGATAAGCAAGGTCTCCCTGACCTGTCTCTGCGGGCCCTCAGGCCTCACTTGTCACCAGCATCACCACCGCTTGCCTCCATCACACATGGCCAACCCAAGCACATTGCTTCCTGTGCCCTCTTTCTCCATTTGTGCTTTCCTGCCTTTGATCTACAAATGTGTATTCCCCTCTCTGACTTCTGGAAAAGTGACCCATTGCTTCTTTTGGCCACTACACCATACTCAGCACAGACCCTCTAATATTAAGCAAACTCACCAAATCACATGTCCATGTCCTCTTAACTGTGAGGCCTTAAGAAAAAGATATGTTCATTGTTCATTTTTCAATGCCTGGTACTCACAGCACCCAGCCTATTGCCTGGCACTTGGTAGAAATAACAAATGCATAAGTGAATGGGTGATGCTGCCTGACCTTGCCCAAGAGGAAGAGATAGTAGAAAGGCAGGAACATCTCAACTCCTACCACGTGACAGAGCTATAGTAGGTGTTTACCTAGAGCAGCAGTTCTCAACCGACAGGTTGCGACCCCTTTGGGGATCGAATGACCCTTTCACAGAGGTCACCTAAATACATCCTACATATCAGATATTTACATTACAATTCATAACAGTAGCAAAATTATAGTTATGATGTAGCAAAGAAAATAATTTTATGGTTGGGGGTCACCACAACATGAGGAACTATATTAAAGGGTCGCAGCATTAGGAAGGTTGAGAACCACTGACCTAGAGCATCTCTGTGAGGTAGGTGTGCATATCCCCATTTTACAGATAATGAATCTGAGGTTAAGTAACCAAAGACAAGGTAAATGTGCCCGGGAATATGCCCTCACCTGGCTCTCTGACATTAAACATGTTCCCGACGAAGCACAACCTAAGAGCAGAGAGAGGGAAGGAGCGAGGGGGGTGGGGTCTTGGTGTGCGCCACACCTTTTGGGGGCAAAACACGATTGTAAGGGGGACTTTACCTAACAAATGCAATCAGTGTAACCTGGTTTCTTGTACCCTCAATGAATCCCCAACAATAAAAAATAAAAAACTAGACCCCATCTTTCACTGTTCACAAAATTCAAAAGGGATTAAAGGCTTAAATGTAAGACCTAAACCTATGAAACTACTAGAAGAAAACATTGGAGAAATGCTACAGGACATTGGTTTTGGCAAAGATTTTTTGGGTAAGACCTCAAAAGCATAAGCACCAAAACCAAAAATAGACAATGGGATTATATCAAGCTCAAAAGCTTTTGCACAGCAAAGGAAACAAGTAACAGATGAGACAAACTACAGAATGGGAGAATAGAAATATTTGCAAACTGGGTGGGGCAAGGCGGCTCATACCTATAATCCTAGTACTCTAGGAGGCTGAGGCAGGTAGATCCCTTGAGCTCAGGAGTTTGACTCCAGCCTGAGAAAGACCAAGACTGCTTCTCTAAAAATAGCCAGGTGGGCATTGTGACAGCCACCTGTGGTCCCAGCTACTACAAAGGCTGAGGCAAGAGAATCACTTGAGAATCACAAGGGTCTGAGGTTGCTGTGAGCTGTGACACCACGGCACTCTAGCTGGAGTGACAAACTAAAACTCTGTCTCAAAATAGAAAAAATATAGAAAGAAAATATTTGCAAACTATTTAACTAGTTACTTACCAGGATAAAATATACAAGGAACTTAACTCAATGGCAAAAAAGGAATAACTGGAGGAAAGATGGGCAAAATACATTTCTTAAAAGAAGACACACAAATGACCAATAAATACATGAAAAACAGCGCTCAAATGCTAAATCACTAATAATCAGGGAAATGCAAATCAAAGCCACAATAAGATATCATCTCACCCCATCTAAAATGGCTATTACCAAAAAGACAGAAAATAACAAGTGCTGGTGAGAATGTGGAGAAAGAAATGCTTGCACACTGTTAGTGGGAATGTAAAGTAGTACAGTCATTAAGGAAAACAATGTGAAGGTCCCACAGAAAATTACTATGGAGCTACCATATGATTCAGCAATCCCAGTGTTAGGTCTATAAACAAAAGAAAGAAAAGCAGGGCTGGGAGACATAGCTCACGCCTGTAATCCTAGCACTCTGGGAGGCCAAGGCGAGAGGATTGCTTGAGCTCAATGAGTTCAAGACCAGTCTGAGCAAGAGTGAGACCCCCAACTCTACTAAAAATAGGAAAAATAGGGCAGCGCCTATGGCTCAAAGGAGTAGGGTGCCGGCCCCATAAGCTGGAGGTGGCAGATTCAAACCCAGCCCTGGCCAAAAACTGCAAAAAAAAAAAAAAAAAAAAAAGGAAAAATAGTGCGGTTTGATGGGCACCTGTAGTCCCAGCTACTCAGGAGGCTGAGGCAGAAGGATCTCGAGCCCAGGAGTTTGAGGTTACTGTAAGCCAGGCTGATGCCACAGCACTCTAGCCTGGGGCAAGAGTGAGCCGCTGTCTCACAAAAAAAAAAAAAAAAAAGGAGGGGGGCAGGGAAATCACTGTGCTGAAGAAAGATGTTTGCATTCCCATGTTTATTGCAGTACTACTGACAATAGCAAAGGTATGGAATCAAACTAAGTGTTCACCAACCAGTGAATGGATAAAGAAAATGTGCCACATATACACAATAGTATATTATTCAGCCATAGAAAACCATGAAATCTTGTCATTTGCAGCAACATAGATGGAAATGGAAGTGAAGTGAATCTAATTAAAGAAAGAATATTGGATACGTACATAGGTTAAATAAAAAACTAATCTTCCATTAAGTGAAATAAGCCAGGCACAGAAAGACAAATAGGGCAAGTTCATATACATTTGTGGGAGCCCCAAAAGTGGCTCTCTCTGAGGGAGAGCACAGAACATTGACTACCAGTGGCTGAGAACAGAAGTTGGTTAATGGGTACTAAAAATACAGATATATCAAAGGAATAAGTTCTAGTATTTGACAGTATAGTAGAAACATAAGAGTTAAAAATAGTTTACAGTATATTTCAAAATAACTTGAAGAGAAGAATGATGTTTCCAACATGAAAAAAGGTGAATGCTTGAGGCACATATTCCAATTATCCTGATTGATCATTACACATTGTATACATGTCCAAAAATATTACTATGTAACCCCAAAATATGTACAACTATGACAAATCAATAAAAAGTATAATAAAGATAATTGGAAAAATCTCTCCAGAATGGAGGTCGATATAGGAAATAAATGTAAATGAAAATAATAGCTTGAATTAAGAAGAAAATATTGTTAAGACTAGTTTCTTTCTATCTTTTTTTTTCAGAGACAGAGTCTCACTATCGCCCTCAGTAGAGTGCTGTGGCGTCACACAGCTCACAGCAACCTCCAGCTCTTACCTTAGGTGATTCTCTTGCCTCAGCCTCCAAAGTAGCTGGGACTAGAGGTGCCCACCACAACACCTGGCTATTTTTTTGTTGCAGTTTGGCCGGGGCTGGGTTTGAACCTGCCACCCTCGGTATATGGGGCCAGCACCCTACTCACTGAGCCACAGGCACCACCCCCTTTTTTTTTTTTTTGAGACATAGTCTCACTTTATCTCCTTGGGTAGAATGCCCTGGTGTCATACCTCACAGCAACTTCAAACTCTTGGGCTCAAGCAATCCTCTCACCTCAGCTTCCCAAGTAGGTGGGATTATAGGCACCTGCCACAACGCCTGGCTAATTGTAGAGACAAGGTCTAGCTCTGGCTCAGGCTGGTCTCAAACTCCTGAGCTCAGGCACTCCACCTGCGCCAGCCTCCCAAAGTGCTAGGATTACAGGTGTGAGCCACCGTGCCCAGGATAAGACTAGTTTCAACTACATAAGTTGGAAAAAATTTTTCAAAAAAACATAAACAAAAAAAGTATTTGAGGCATCAAGGGTTATATAGTTCTAATTAAAGAAAGAATATTGGGTACATACATAGGTTAAATAAAAAACTGATTAACATCCTGCAGGAAGATTACTCCTAGCCTTGGAGATTATCTTTCCACTAGATAAGAATCATTTGCATCTACAGCACTCTACAGGTAACTTCACAGAGTCCAAGCCCCGACTTAATAGTAAAAAGCAGAGTCAATCAACAGCATGTTCTCTGAGAAGATTAATTGTTGGCAAGCCTGTTAAACAATGCTTCAGCACAACATTGATAGGATGTCAAGTATCTTCTTGGCCTTATTTCCAGACAGTGGATGGTTTTTCTTAGTATTTTTTGGGTAACCATTACAGCTGTAGCAGCTTGTCAAGGGCATGGCCTCACAGCCGCGGGATACTGAACAGATCCTTCATATCAGGCAGGGTGGGGACAAGTTGCTGAAGGTGGAAGTAGAGTGCCAGTGAAAAAAGGCCCAACTTTCTGGGTCTGTCAGCAGGGTCTACCCAAAGCCCATTCTGGGCCAATTGGATTGTCTGCCTGCCAAGCCTGCTGCTTTTTAGGTAACACCCAAAGACAGGGCCCAGAGGAATATGTCCCTTCTCTGAACTCCTGGACTGCTCTATACTTTCCTCACAGCTTCTCTGCCAGTGACATCTGAATTTTATTTCATTTTATTGCTTTGAGACACAGACTCACTCTGTTACACAGGCTAGAGTGCCATGGCCTCAGACTAGCTCACAGCAACCTCAAACTCCTAGGTTTAAATGATCCTCCCGCCTCAGCCTCCTGAGTTGCTGGGACTAGATGTGCCCTCCACAATGCCAGGATAATTTTTGTATTTTTAGTAGAGATGGGGTCTCACTCTTGCTCAGCTGGTGTCGAACTCCTGAGCTCAAGTGATCCTCTTGCTTCAGCCTCCCAGAGTGCTAGGATTATAGGTGTGAGCCCCCATGCCCAACCAACTCCTGGTTATTTTAGAACTCACAACTGCATTGTAATCTTAATAGTATTTGTTTTTCTGTCACTTCCCATGATCCCATGCTTAGTGGACAAAGTGAGCTGTCTCTGTGCCTTGTCAGAGGCTCAAACAGACCCCGTCCGTGTTTCCCCACAGACTGTTCCTCTCTGCCTGTTTCTACTCGCCTCAGCCCTGCCCATCCTTTGAGACGCAGCTCTAATGCCACCTAATCCAAGGTAGTTCTCTCTCCCTACTCCTCTGCCTCCCCATTCCCAAGCAGTTTGTCTCTTATTTGGGCCTCCTTTTCATGCAACTGTGGCCCACAGGTCATTTGCACTTCAGGTGGTGGCCTCCCAAAGACAAGAACCTGGTCTTTCTCCTCTCCACGTTCATGGCACCTACCAAGGCTGAGTACTTGGTCTCTGGCTCAGAGAAGGGCCGCATAAGCCTGAGTGGCTGTTTCTGCCTTTGGCAGAAAATGCTGTTTTGTTTGCTGTTGGCAGCAGTCCAGGGCCCATCTACCACCTGCAGGAGTTAGGCCTCAAAGGTGCTGAGCAGGGGACATATGGCACTTGTCCTCTTCTGACTAAGAGAGTCCTTGGTGAACAGCTGATCTCAGATGGAGCTTGTCCCTTCCTGCTTAATCAACTGCTCCTCACTTCTCTGCTGGGCCAGGGAGTGGGGCAGCTGCTGCCTTTGCTGTGATCCCAGCCTGCAGCCCCCACAGGACGTGGAGTCTGGACTCGATGTGGAGATGGAGAGACCCTCAGCATGCACCCAGAGTCCAGTGGCCCCTGTGGGCTTCTGCTGGGAAAAGCCCTGCCCCTTCCCATGTAGGTGAACACCCCAAGGAGAAGCAGCAGAGGCTTCACAGCTTGGGCAGAGAGGCTCTAGATCAGCAATTGTGGGTTGCGACCCACAGGAGCTGTATTAAAGGGCCGTGGCATTAGGAAGCTTGAGAACCACTGTTCTAGATGCAAGCTAACTCCACATGGGTGCTTGGACCAGCAGTAAGGAGCCCCCACAGTGGGCTTATTAGACACGCGGAATCAGGGCACCGTCCCAACTTCCTGAATTAGGACCTGCATTTTAGGGAGATCCTCCGAGTCATGACAAATGCACATGAAAGTGTGACAAGCCCTGCCCTGGTGAAAGCCTGTGCTCGTCTGTGGGTGTCCAGCCCTGCAGGGGCAGCCCGATGTCTGAACTTGCCACACCTGCTAATTAAACACACCAATAATTCAACCTGGAATGCTCTAAGGACGTATAGTGGAAGGTCAGGTGCTATTTGGATTATTTATGGCAAGACACTAGAAATGCACAAAGGCTGTCTTATTTTTCACACACGCAAAAGTGACAAGTGCAGAATAGGGATCAATACATCATGTTATTAATAGTTGAGCCATAGCCCACTACCTTCCTTGCAGAATGGGGGTAGAAGCTGGGCAGGAGTCCACAGCCACAGTCCCATATCCCACTCCTGAATCTCAGCCTCAGTTTGCACGGACAAACGGAGCTGAAGACAGAGCAGCAGGCCAGGGCTTCCGCAGGCTGGCCCTCAGTCCCCACACCCTCCAGCCACATGGAATAGTGGGGAGAGCCAGAGTTGGGACCGTGGGACTTGAATGCCTGGGAACTCTGACCATCCAGGAGCAATGCCCCCTCCCTCCGTGCCCCTGGGAAGGCGGAAGGGAGAGGCAGCCTCCCCCAACTCCCCAGCTGCAACGGGAAGGGTGTGGGGGAAGCAGCAACCTTGCTTCATAGACTTTTAATGGCAGCAGAGGCTGTGTGGGTAGGGTGCCAGTCCTCAGTGGACGTCTTGTCCCTAAAAACATTTGAGATACTATTGTTTTGTGAAATTGCTTTATTGAGGTATAATTTACCTGCTATAAAATTCCCCCTTTTGAGTGCACAGCTCAGTGATCATCATACAATGTATTGGCACAGTTGGCGGTATTCCCCTAACTCCTGAAGGAACTTCCTGCCCATTCGCAGTCACTCCCTGTCCCCTCCCTGCACACCCCTGGCAGCTGTGATAGACTTTCTGTCTCTCCAGGCTTGCTTTTACTGGGTCCAGAAACTGTTGAGTTCAAGAACTTTCTTATCTGTATTTCCTAATTCCCCTCATCTGCCGACATTGTCTCTTGTCAGAGAAGAGAACCGTTTAGGAATGCTTGCAGGTACCACAGTGCTTGGCCCATAGTAGTCACACGATAAGTGTCTTAGGATGAAGGAAACCACTGGTATTACCATTTTAAGGATAGTTGCATGTTGTCAAGGCAGGGAAAGCCATCTAAAGGGGTGAGCCCTTGAATGTGGTATTTTAGACCCTGCGGCCCTCACGAACCCATACCTTTGCGTCCCCACCACGGCAGGTGCGACTAGAGTGCTCCTTGAACATCAGGATGCAATGTCTTTGAGAACAAGGTGCTCCTGTCCACACGGTCTTCAGAACTAAAAGTATTTCACTCAGCCCCAGTCCCTGGCTCTAGGCAGCAGAGCATAATGAGCTCCCGCCTGTCACACCTGCCCTGCCCTTCGCACGGTGTCGCCTGACTCTCTTACTCTACAGCTCCCCTCTTCTCTTGTGTTTGCATCAGGGTTCCTGCCCTTTTTTCCCAGCCTCTCGGGCTTTCTGCTGTGCAAATTTATTGTTCAGCTTGCCTGGCAGGTTCTCTAGGCCTTTTTCAAGAACCACACACCTCCTTCCTTTGGGGAGCCCTCCCTTGCCTGAGACAGTTATTAAGCAATTACTGATGCTCCAAACTCACCTCTGTCCCCTGCTCTGGGGTGCTGGGCCAAGAACACACATGGCACTTCTGCTGCTCAGGTTGCAAAGCTTCCTAACTGAGGTTCTGCAGACAGGGTCACTGGAGAGACGTGGACAGGCAGGAGGCAGGTGAAGGAACTTACTCTTTCCAATGGTTTTCTGCTACTTGCACATTTTTTTTTTTTTTTTTTTTTGGCCTGGGCTGGGTTTTAACCCGCCACCTCTGGCATATGGGGCCAGTGCCCTACTCCTTTGAGCCCAAGGGGCCGCCCCGTGGCTCTGTCTAAAAAAAAAAAAAAAAAGAAAGAAAGAAAGAAAGGCTGGGGAGAGAAGATAACCCAGCATCTATAAGGAACAAAGCCAAGACAACCCATTATTCAGGTATTATTTCAATAAATGTCTGGGAAATGAAACAATAAGTAAATTCTCCAATATTCCCTGTCAAACTTTCTACTAAGCTGATGGACAAAGGAATACATCAGAATGGCATTTCTTTTTTTTTTTTTTCTATTTTTTGAGACAGAGTCTCAAGCTGTTTCCCTGGGTACAGTGCCGTGGAATCACAGCTCACAGCAACCTCATACTCTTGGGCTTAAGCAATTCTCTTGACTCAGCCTTCCAAGTAGCTGGGTCA
>CAUYRH010135944.1:0-36163 GCA_963574655.1 Perodicticus potto | reverse complement strand
TTTATTGCAGCCCAATTCATAATTGCTAAGTCGTGGAAGAAGCCCAAATGCCCATCGACCTACAAATGGATTAACAAATTGTGGTACATGTATACCATGGAATACTATGAAACCTTTGTCTTTTGCTTTTTCTTTCTCATTGATGGGTAGTTTTAGTTGGTATTTTTCACAGGAAAATAAAAAAGCCTCCATTGTTTTTATCCCCATTTAGTCATTAGTTTTCCTTGTCCTTTGGAGAAAACCTGAATTGTTTAATAAGTACCCCCTTGTAATAGAAGGTATTTTCATCCTCATATAAAAGTCCAGAAAACTTTTAGTGGTTAGTTTGCACAGTAAACATGTGGCTGGTTGTTCTTCTCTGCAGAGGTCTAATTTGCATTCAGACAGGTGCTCCTTACTAATCCCCTGGAATTTAATGTTTGCTAACTATAAATACACAGCTTGGCAATCCTTTCTCTTTGAGAAATAGGTATGTGTTGTTTTCTCGTGATAAGCTTAGTTTCAGACTCTTCCATTGTATGATTAGCATCAAACGCTCTATTGAAGAGTTTTTGAGGATTAATTCAAACATTTAAAAAAATATTCCTAAGGGACATGAACATGAAAGCCACACAGTATTCTAAATTACACATCTAGTCTCTCTATTTTTAGCAATAAAATGACTTGGCGAGGTGAAAAGGACAGCAATAGCCTGGATGATTCTGATAGGGATTAAATTATTGCAGTCGAGGTCAAATAGACAAGGATAAAATGAAATGGAGAAATAAAATGATAATTTCTGTTATTTTAGGTTTAAAGGTTTTAGTCAAGTGGTTTAGATAATTGAGAAATGTCCCCTTTATTTTGATTTATTTAAATAATTACTTTAATTCTCCTTTTTATCTTTTTGCTATAGAAAAAAATGTATTTTTTATTTTAAAATCATTACAACTACATTATTAGAATATATTAAGTAGAGTCCTATTTAATTACCACACATGTGGAGATGATCATTTAAATTACCTTGCCTTGCATACCATGAGCAATTTTTGTCATGTGTGAAGTTTCTACAAACTTGATCAATTTGTTTTTTATGATTTTAATTCATTTTTTTTCTAATTTTAAAAAAAATCATGAGTTTTAGCCAGACATGGTGGATTACACTTGTAATCCTAGCACCCTGGGAGGGTGAGGTGAAGGTCACTCCATCTTACAAAGCAAATTATATAACCAAAACTTATATAATATTCTGAAACAAATAAATAAAGAAATAAACAAATAAATAAATAAAATACAATAATGTTAATATTATTGGTGGAACATTAGCATATAATTTAAAAATAATCAATGATTATATATTATTTTTAAAATTTAAACCTAAGAGTGGCTATAATTTTCTGATGGAGATTTAAGGAATTATAAACTAGGGAACTTCAAATACTAGGAAAACCAGGCATTTATCAAGTATATTAAAATAAGCATCATAGTATATTTTCCTACCATTGTCATTGAAATGGCAGAAAATTTATTCACCTGTGATAATTTATTTCTTTACTCCTTTAAGATACTTGACCAGTTGTCTCAGACATCTAATTTCATGAGAAATTTGTCAAACATCTTATTTTGTCAGTACTCTAAGTTTTTCCTGATTTTATTAATGCTTTTATTCCAACATAATGAATATTTCTAAATGAATATAACATCAAACTTTTGAATTATTAGATAGATATATTGTCACATATATGTAGAGAGACCCTTACTAAGACTCTCTGTGATCTGAAATTAAATTGCAAGAAGTCTATTTCAGATGTGCTTTCTAAGAACTTTCCACATTTTTGGAGTCAGGTCATCAGTGGACTGGAGGAAAAACATCAAATATGGTATTGACATTTATGTTTATTGATGATTAATCAATTCTGGTCAGGTAGTTCCTTCTCCAGATGATTATAGCTGCCTGTTTCCTACCTCTCATTTTTTACATCACTTTTTAAGTTAATCATAAATTCGTGTTCTCTTTTACCTATGTTTCATATAACAAAAGGAAGAAGTACAATATAGGGCAATGATTTATAAAAATTACATGATGATATTGTTCAGAATCATATTCCCATTTGTCTGTGTGTATCTTTATACTAGTTTCTGTTCTAGCTGTTCTCAATCCCTTATATTTCTATGTAAAATTTAGGGGAACTTATCGATTTCTGTAAAAATGTCCACTGTAATTTTGATAGGGCTTGAGCTGAATGGGTAGATTAATTTGGAGAGATTTGCCACTGTTGGGAATATTAAATCTGCTGGAGTTGGCTGGGACAGGCACTAGAATGATGAGTACTGGAAAATTACACTTTCCAAGATGAAATTACAGCCTTAGACTTAGATTTGTGTGGAGAGAGAGCCCTAATTTGTTGGGTAAACCCTCCCAGAGTAGAGCTTCCACCTCATTGACCTGAGGGAATAGTAAGGTTCGGGTTATGGTCAAATGACCCCAACTACTATTGTGCCTGAGATTTACTAGACTTTCATAAGAGACTGTTTCTCCATTTCCTTTATGACTTAAGGGCAATTTAAAGATTCTTTAAGTGAATGCTTTGTTTGGTTGTTTTCTCCTTTTTTTCTTTTTCCATTTTGTTTTTACCTTGTTTTGTTTTATAGTTTTCACCAGTTAACGGTCCTTTCCCTGGGGAGACGGCCCATAGAACTCCTCAAGCCACAATACCAGAACAAAATAACAGTTTTAAGTTACCCAGTTGATGAAGGTTGAAGCTAGAGAGGGCTGATAATAAAAGCCAATTACAGTTAAAGAACTGACCTAAGCACATATGTGTAATTACAGTGATTTAGATATAGCTGTGAGAGCATAAAGAGTACCATTTTACATTACATAGGAGAAATTTGAGTATGTTTAGATAATAAGAAAGTGGTAGCATCGCAAGAATAGAGAAGCAAGAATCCAATGTACTCTATTCTAATATGAAGTCATTAGATGAGCTACTGCAAGGGGGGAGGGGAATGAGCAAGTGGGGAGAGAGAAGGTAGGAGGGGGATGGGAGAGCACAGTGTCTGGCTCACCTCTTGAGGGTGGGACACAAGTATAAGAGGGACTTTATCTAACAAATGCAATTAGTCTAACCTAATTCTTTGTACCCTCAGTGAATCCCCAACAATAAAAAAAGAAAGAAAGAAAGTGTTAAATACAAGACAGATTTAAGTTCATAAGTTTGAGGCAGGGGTGAGTTAATGACTTCAATTTTCCTCATGAATTTTGAGACAGGATCATTGGCTGGGAGCCAGAGGACAGAACAAGTCACGTTTTGGAGGTGGGATGTAGACAAGGTTTGATTTCCTCAGTGTTGTTAATGGACTGGAACCTACCAGAAAAAGGTACTTGAACTAGCAGATAGTTTGGAGGTACAGCTGAGGTGGATGGGCGTGGATTCCAAATTTTACTGATTTAAATATTTTATCCGAGAGCTCACAACTCACTTGTTTGACACTTTCTGAAAACATTTTAAACAGTGAATTTCAGGTCGGCCTTTGGTTTATTGAACTTAAAGGATTTGTTTCTCCTTTAATATTGAAAAGGGAAACACATTTGCATCAGCCTGTATTCTCTGGAGTTGCAGAATTATATCAGGTTGTTTATACATGAATTTCCACATTGATTTATGAAGTACAGACTTAGTGTGGGGGCTGTGAATAGGTCATGCTTAGGGCAACTTCCCCGCATTAGCAAACTCATTCTAACCCCTTTGTTTACACTGTTATGAGCACCAGTGAAATCTTTGTTGACGCTGCTCTAGTGGTGAATTTTCAATATGAAATCATGTGAGTGAGTTCATGGTACTTGTTCCTGATGTCCATGAAATGGAATTATAAAGCCACTGGAGAAAATATTTCTATTTACTACCTCTCTTTTATGGTACTAAAAAATCAAATTAGTCACCACAGCTATCCCTGTTGTCACCACTGACAAGTAAAGAGAGAAGTGTGGTAGTTGATGAGTAACAAATTGCATTTCCTTTTTTATCCTGGGGGCGTTGGGCACATGATATTTCTCTCTCTTTTCTGCTAATTAGAAATGGATAGCTCTCCTAAGGCTTTGAGATTGGACTCAGCTTGGATAAAGTTTATATGACTGTCAAATTGATACACGGTATGAAATGAATCAGAGCCATGTACATCAACTAACTGTATTAGTGCTTGTCTTGCACCTGATGATCCCAGCCTGTCTTCTTCACTCTGTCATTATTATTGTTCAGTCTATCATTATAATACTGACTTATTATTATCCACTTTGGATTGTTCTACTCTGACCTCTGATCTTTCTTTCAAATCCCACTTTAAGCCCAAATATTACTTCTTTCTTTCTATCTTACAGGCAATACACAGGCAATAATTGGGAGTAGCATAACACAAAATAACTTGAGACTCAAGAAGCTAAAGATGAGATTGTCCTGAGACAAAAATTAACAGTCTAATAATAGCCAGATGTAAATTCTTTTTTATATGAAGAAACAGCCACTGGGAGAGAGTGGGCTTTTGACTTGTTAACTTATCTAAATAGTGTCCCATAATTAAAAAGGAATTAATGGGGAGTAAAGGAATCAAGTAAAGGATTTGGGCAGTTGTAGAGGTATAGACCATTGAAATTGGAGGATATATCTTATAAATTCTGCTAATATCAGTTGTGTCAACTGACATGCATATATTGATTATGTTGGGGCTCATGATACCTCAAAATGAAACCCTCAGGAGCACTCTCAGAAGCAAATTTTCTCTTCAAATATCTCTTGCTCTCCAGGCATGTTAATGAAACAGACTCCTAGTTCTTTTTTTTTATTTTTGTCTGGGGCCGGGTTTGAACCCACCACCTCTGGTATATGGGGCCAGCACCCTACTCCTTGAGCCACAGGAGCCACCCTAGATTCCCAGTTCTTGAAGGTCAGTCATAGGATCCAGAAACCCATTTCCCCGAAGGCAGCCATAAAACCTAAAATTATTATTCTAACTTTCTCCCATATATTTGTGTAAGAATGGGCTGTAAAGAAACTTTCTGACCTGAATTGTTTGACAGTAAGTAATAAGATCCCACATTTCAGAAAGGGTTCTAAACCATGCCCAGGAAGGAGGAACATGGCACAGATAGGCCAAGAGAAATCTGAAGGGAGAGGCCCTGGGGAACAGCCCCAATCAGTCTGTTTCTGAGAGCTCACACCCTGTTGGTGGCTATCGCTGCTTCATTGGGTCCAGGTAGCTTCCCTTGTATCCTTGGTTCTTCATTCCAAAGGGCCCAAGTCAAATACAACTGTAATGAATAAATATGTTATCCTTTTTTCTTGTTAATCTGTCTGTTCTCATAGAAGCGTTGGCAATGACCCCTATTTTGGTTAGGAAAGTTATCACTCTTTATCCCACCCTAGCCCTATTATAAGGGCTTGTTGAGAATTACTTTATATGATACTCATAGTAGCCCAGTGAGGCACATTTTGTTGTTTTTTTCCTCTTCATTGTGCTTGGTAGATAAGGAGACACAGGCTGGAAGATTTTAAGCTATTAGCTCAAGAATCCATGATCAGTAAGTGGTGGAAATGAGCTGGAATGATAGACCCTCTCATCCACCATTTCTTGAACTTAGGGAAGTGAATAGAGGGGAGGATGAAGAAGACTTTGTCTCATCATTCTCATTCATACAACTAGAATGGAAAGGTTTTTCCTAACTTCCTCAGTTCTTATAGGGATCAAATGAAAAACAGTACAGGAAATGCAATTTGCTCAAAGAAATAGTTTGTGTATTCAAATCTCAGAGCCTCTTGACCCTAAGTTAATACACTTGACATGCACTAGTTGAGTATGTGCTGGCGAGACCACACTGATCTTATCCACTCTCTCCAATCAGTGTGGTTTTGAAAGAACATTACAAAGGCTGATAGATTTGACAGTAACCTGCCAGACAGGTGGGCTGCACAACCCATAGTGATAAAAGTCCATGTATGCAAATAATTGAGCAAATATCCACCAGCCCAGAGGTGGGTTTATGAATACTGATAATTATGGAGACCTGGAACTAACATCACAGTTGTCACCAATGTTTCCTCCCAAAGACAAATTTCTTTTCACTTTTGAGTATGCTAAGCTTTGAAATAACACAGTGTGTCTGGTGGACACACTGATATTTCCCTCCAGGGCTACACGATGATGTGTGAATAAATTGTAACTGTCTTCTGCCCATGAATTCTATGTATGGGAATTAGGGTAAATACTTTCCTTTATAATTCTTTCAACTTTTATGTGTTAAGCTTCACAGAGTTTTAATTAATATTTAAATTTTGGTTTAAATTACTATATATTTTTTTTAATTCTCTCCCCTGTTAGTTGTTAAATTATTTAAGTGGAATTACCTACTGAGAGTATTTGTGATTGCAAATCTCAAAAAAAAAAAAAAGAGGAGTTAGGGCTCTCTTTTCCAATTTGTTGTGACAATCTTTGTGGGCTACTGGGGAGAAGCTGTCCAAGGCTTCACCCCTTTGGACCATGATTTGTGGGTAGATCACACTACTCCAGCTCAGTGTTTCACAAGCTATGAGAACAGTAGCAATACTCATTTAAAATAATATTTAGGGAGTTAGAATGAGTTAAAAACATAAGGAATCATTGATATCAATTGATTACAAATATAATGTTTTACATCAATAAAACTCAATATAACTTTTTGTTAAATGTCCCTTTCTCCTGATTGAAAAAAAAAAAAAAAAAAACACTTGTTCAAAGTAAGTCATTTACTTCTTAAGGCCAGGTTCAGGGGCTCAGGCCTGTAATCCTAGTCTTCTTGGAAGGCCAAGGCAGGTAGATTGCTGGAGCTTAGGAGTTCAAGACCAGCTTAAGCAAGACTGAGACGCTGTCTCTAATGAAAAAGAAAAAAGGAAAAGCTAGGCGTTGTGGCAGATGCCTATAGTCCCAGCTATCTGGGAAGCTGAGGCAAGAGGATCTTTTGAGCTCAAGAGTTTAAGGTTGCTCTGAGCTATGATACCATAGCACTCTACCCAAGGTGACAGAGTGAGACTCTGTCTCAAAAAAAAAAAAAAAAAAAATCATCTACTTCTGACTTAAAGAATAATCATTGTTGGTTGATTTCAGTTTATCTAGGAAGGATTAATTTTTATCATTGCTTGGGTGAAAAGACTACTCAAAGAATATATAACTTTTAAGTTGTATATTAAATTAAACAAGTCCCCACAAAAGAAAATGTACTTAACAAACTTATATCTACAAGTCTTTTGTAGATAGATACAAAATCCTATACATTGTGATTAATTAGAAAAGAGTATTATGTGAAGATTTGGGAAAATTCTTTAAAGGGGCTTAACTACCTATGAGTAATTTCTCCTTCCTTCCTTCCTTCCTTCCTTCCTTCCTTCCTTCCTTCCTTCCTTCCTTCCTTCCTTCCGTCCTTCCTTCCTTCCTTCCTTCCTTCCTTCCTTCCTTCCTTCCTTCCGTCCTTCCTTCCTTCCGTCCTTCCTTCCTTCCTTCCTTCCTTCCTTCCTTCCTTCCTTCCTTCCTTCCTTCCGTCCTTCCTTCCTTCCGTCCGTCCTTCCTTCCTTCCTTCCTTCCTTCCTTCCTTCCTTCCTTCCTTCCTTCCATCCTCCCCTTCTTTCCTCCCTCTTTCTCCCCCTCCCTCCTTTCCTTCTTGTTTCAAAAATAGTAACTGAATCTACACGGAAACCATGAAATGTCAGAATAGTAAGATAAAAGAATGAGATTTAACCATCCATTCATTCAATTAATTATTTTAGCACACTTATTAGGTAAAAGTAAAATGTAATCTATTATTATTAGATACTATTTTATTTCAGGTTTG
The DNA here is from genome assembly GCA_963574655.1 of Perodicticus potto. NCBI lineage: Eukaryota > Metazoa > Chordata > Mammalia > Primates > Lorisidae > Perodicticus > Perodicticus potto. Next base: position 28,329 of record CAUYRH010135944.1, on the reverse strand, counting down.
GAGAATTCTTTAGTGAAGAAACCCGACAAAAATCCTTAACTGATAGAATGACATTATATTGATGAGTGAAATAAAGAAATAAATAATGAATAAGAAATTACATGTTGTATTAGAGCCCAGTAGAAACTATAATGCAATAAAAAGAAAATACAGGTTTTTTTTTTAACTAATTCATACCTGTGTATATTAATGCAATCGTGGGGTACAATGTGCTGGCTTCAAATGCAATCTGAGACATTTTCATCAAACTGTTTAATATAGCCTTCATGGCACTTTCCTAGTTATTGTAGGAAGACATTTGTATTCTGCATTTAGTAAGTTTCATCTGTATCCTTCTAAGATGCACCTTAGGTGTGATCCCACCAAGTACTCTCCCTCCACCCATCCTCTCCCCTCCCCTCTACTCCAGTGCCCCTTCCCCAAAATTCTTGTGCTATAATTGGGTTATAGCCTTCATATGAAAGCTATAAATTAGCTTCATAGTAGGGCTGAGTACATTGGATACTTTTTCTTCCATTCTTGAGATACTTTGCTAAGAAGAATGTGTTCCTGCTCCATCCATGTAAACATGAAAGAGGTAAAGTCTCCATCTTTCTTTAAGGCTGCATAATATTCCATGGTGTACATATACCACAATTTATTAATCCATTCGTGGATTGATGGGCACAAAAAAAAAAAGAAAATACAGGGTTTTTGGGGGAATGGGAGTGGATTTTTTAATAAGAGGTGCTGGAAACACCAAGGCGGAGCTGGGCATGTTTGAGGATCTTTAAGGATTCCTGTGTATCTGAACAGAGAAAACTGGGAGGAAGGTGAAAGAAATAAAGGCAAGGAACTTATAAAAGTGCGATTTTATAAGGTCTTGTAGATCATGAAAAGATATTGACTTTTGTTTTTTATTAAATCATAGCTGTGTACATTAGTGCAATCATGGGGTACAATGTGCTGGTTTCATATACAATCTGAAATATTTTCATCAAATCATTTAACATAGCCTTCATGGCATTTTCTTAGTTATTGTGTGGAGACATTTATATTCTGCATTTAGTAAGTTTTACCTGTACCCTTCTGAGATGCACCGTAGGTGTGGCCCCACCAATTATACACCCTCCACCCCAACCTCCCCCCTCCCTAAGATACTGACTTTTAATTTGAATGAGATGAAAGCTGTTGGAGGGATTTCAATGTAAAAGTAACTTGATTTGACAACATGATTAATGTAATCTTTCTGGTAGCTATTGTGAGAATAAGAGCAGTAGCATAAATTGGAAAACTAATTAGGGATATAGTATGAAAATAATCCAAATAAAATTCAATAAAGGTTTAGATTTGTGTGGTACAATGAGAACTGTGCTGCCTTAGATAGACTTTTTTATTTTTAGAAAATCTGAAGACTGAGATGTTAGTAAAGAGATAGTAAAGAGATAAAGAAGAAGCCACAAAGGAAAACCCAGAAGATCAGCCAAAGGTACAAGAGGAAAATTATGCAGTAGTGTGCTAGAGACCAAGCAGAAAAGAGTTCAGGAGTGTCCCAGGCTTTCTCAAGTTAAGATGAGACTCTGGGAATGGTCATAGATTTACTTAGCAACATGGAGCTGACCTTTTGATAAGAGAAGTTCCAGAAGAGTAAGGGAGTAAAACATGACTAGGGTGAGTTTAAAGAAATATAAAGACATAAGTTGAAAGCAAAGATAGAAAACTACTTCATATTGTTTTATTACAAAAAAGAAAAAGAGAGAAATGGTATGGTGGTGAGAATGAAATGCAGCATCAGGGAAGAGTTTTTATGTATAAGAAAACACATTCAGGCTGAAAATATTAACATCCTTGATCTAGGAAAAAGCAGGGGAAGTTTCTGTAGGAAATTTCTTGAATGGGAGAGAGAGACTAATACCAGGGAGAAAGCTGAAGGTCTGTCCTCATGGGCAGTTTGGAAGAAAAGACCAGTGGATAGAACACATATATGTAAGCAGAAGGAGCTTCTGGAAGCTTTTCTCTTTGCTTTAATTGTCATTGATGTATAAGAAGCAAAGTTTGAGTTTAAAGAAAGAATGAAACGGAAATATGTTTGGAGGTTTGAGAACAAAAATATTATATGTGAAATTATAATCTAGAGAGAAGGAAAAATGGAATCAAATATAGGGTAATTTTCAAGGCAGCATCAAGGACCTCCTAGAAATTATTGATCATGAATATAAGTGATGTCCATCAGCAAGTTTGTTTTTCTCAAATTCTCACCTTCATGTTGAAAGTACAGAATGCAGAGAATTCCGTTTGGGCTTTATGATAGAATGCCACCACCACACCAATCGGTAAGCTGTCTACCTTTGGACCTGTTTATTTGCATGATAGTGATAAATCTTCAGTTCATTTCAGGTCTCTGATGTGATATACAGATATTTTATTAACTTTCCTGAATATAGGTTATAGCCAGTGAATTCAGTCAAGACCTAATACAAAATGAAACAGTATGAATATCGAAATGTTAAACTTAGAACTCTCATTTGCAGACAAAATTAATTCCCAGGAAGTCGTCAAAAGTCTCCTATAAATTATTGTAAGCAGAAAGTATTCTTATTAGTGTATTCAAAAATATTCACAAATATACAAAACTCAAAAGCTCACCAGCAAGCAATAAAAATTTTTAAATATGCAAAAAAACCCTTTTATTTAAATGAGTACAGGTACAACATTCTTGTTACAAACTATTAATGAAGATCTGTAAATAAAACTCAGTTATTGACACATGTGAGTTCATATTTCAATTCAATCAACTAGAAGTAGAAAGCATTATACATGATGGTGCTGCTATGTACTCAAATGCACCAATTTGTTCTACTTTCTCTTCTCCAAATGCATACATTTTGAATTAACACCTGTTACAGTAACCGAATAATATTATTTATTTTCTGTTTATTTTAAACAGTTTTCCCCCTTTCTTGATATTTTTCTGTGTTTTTCTTATATCTTATATATAATGCTTTACTTATGATCAGATTTGATCTTCAGAATATTGCTACATTGGCTCAGCGCCTGTGACTCAACAGGCTAAGGCGCCAGCCATGTACACCTGAGCTCACGAGTTCGAATCCAGCCTGGGCCCGCCAAACAACAATGACGGCTGCAATCAAAAAATAGCCAGGTGTTGTGGCGAGCGCCTGTAGTCCCAGCTACTTGGGAGGCAGAGGCAGGAGACTTGCTTGAGCCCAGGAATTGGAGGTTGCTGTGAGCTGGGATGCCACGGTACTCTATCCAGGGTGACAGCTTGAGACTCTGTCTCAAAAAAAAAAAAAAAGAATATTGCTACATTAGGGGATTTTTGAAATATCATAGAAAATGTATATTATGAAGAAAACTATGCATTCATTGCAATTTTTCTTTTTGCAAAAAAACCAAACCTGTACTAACTTGTTATAGTTTTTCTGAACAGGATCTAGTTTGAGACACCCAGAGGCATCAATATGAAAAGAGCCCCTTTCAGGGCAACGTGATTCTGCCAAAATTGAACAAAAGAACAAAAACCAAATTTATGCTGAAGCTTGGGTGGAAGAATAATGAAATTATCAATGCTTTCTGAAAAGTTAGTGGCGATGATGCTTCTTGAATCAGCAGGTTAGAAACAGATATCTCATTTTCAGAAATAAAGAGATGATGTTGAAGAAGAATCCTGCCATGTCAGACAATCCACACCAATTTCAAAGGGAAAAATTAATGCTGTTTTTCCTGAACTGAAGAGAAAATATGATCAACACCAAAAAACAGCCAACACCATAGACATTGCAATTAGTTCAGCTTACAAAATTCTGTCTGAAAAATTAAAGTTGAGCAGACTTGATGAGTACCAAAACTTGTCTGTCTAGATCAGCTGAAGAACAAAGCAGAAGTTTCAATAAACATTTTTTAAAAGTGGGGTTGATACTGAAGCATTCCTTTGAAAAATTATAACAGGAGATGAAACATGGCTTTACCAGTAGGATTCCCTGAGACAAAGTACAACCAAAGCAATGGATACCGAGAGGTAGAAGTCGCCCTTAAAGCACAAATTAACAGGTTAAGAGCAAAAATCATAGCCATAGGTTTTTTTTGTTTGTTTGTTTTTGTTTTTGGCATTTGTGGGACAGTGGTGAGCATAGCTGCCTTCCACAGTTTGGGGAATGTTCAAGGACGTTTGCTTGTTGACTTCCTAGAGGGGCAAAAAATGATTATAACTGGCTCTTATGAGACTGTTTTGGGAAAATAGGAGAAACTTTAAGAGAAAAACACTGGGCAGAGCTTCAGCAATGAGTCTTTCTCTATCACACGATGGTTTTGCTCATTCCTCTCATCAAATAAGAGCGATGTTGTAAAAATTTCAATAGGAAATCATTAGATTTTCACCTCAAAGTCCTGATTTGGCTCCTTCAGCCTTCTTTTTGTTCCCTAATCTTAAAAAATAATTGTAAATGACACCCACATTTGCTCAGTATTGTCAAGATTAGATTCTCAAGACCCTCAGTTCTGTAAGAATGGACTACATGACTGGTATCTTTGCTTATAAGAGTGTCTTGAACTTGGACCTTATGTTGAAAAGTAAAGCTTATATTTCTTATTTCTATCTTCCAATTACATTTTACAAAGTTTTGAAGTCACTGCATTGGCATTTTATAGAAGAGGAAGTCGTACCAAATATAGTTGATTTTATTAATGTAAATTAGCTAGCAAGTGGTCATAATGAAATTGAACTATAAGACCTCTGATTCTAAATTCTATTCTCCTTTGAGTAAATAATTTATTCTGCTCTTTGGCTAATGGCTTTCCTCACCTTGTGAGAACACAGAAGGAAGAACTTCCGAGCTCCAATTGTGGCAGAATAGAGCCATGTAAGCAATCAGTGACAGGTGCAATTTCCGTCTAATAGCTGCTGTAAGGGCTTCCCTTTCGATATGGTGCTATGCCTGGCAAAATTTAAGATAGTGTATGTCTTTTAAGCGACTATTTGGAAACATTGGCTGCTTGAAGGACCAGGAAGCTGACCCATGATAGACATGTAGCATTTAGAAGATATAAAACTTTGTTGTTTAAGCCCCTCAGCTTTAGACTTGTTTATGTTTTCAGCAGAATCTATTGGCATCTATTGGTGGGTTTTCCATAATTCAGACTTACAGTTTCTATATATGTATTTTTAAATTTCATTAAAACTCCTAAGTTCTATTTAACTCACGGCTATCTATTTTATAAGATGATGGCAACAAACACAGTTTTATTCAGAAACAATGTAAAATTGCCTTTTATATTTCAGGGAAAAAACTGTTTTGAAAAAGCAGAGAAAATGTGTCTTTAGCTACACTTTCACATAAGTCAATTTATACTTGAAACTTGTAATTTTAAACCCTGAAGGTATGTGAAATAGCTCAGTGGTTTTCAAGTAGAAAATACCCTTAAATACCATTTCAAAGTATAATTATTTTAAATGTTCATATTCATATATATACATATAGTCTATAACATGAATGGTATTGAGAACATTCCCTCTTCATGGTAGCCCAGAGCCAAGCTTTTAAAAAAGGCATATAGCTCAGCCACCAGAGGGACTGTGGGACTGATGAAAGACAATTATGAAAGTCTGGAATGAAGAAAAATCTGGGCAGTTGAATATGAAACTCAGAGCATGTGCCCAAGGACATTAATGCTGTGTCTCAGATCAGGCCATGGTATCAGGGATCCTTTCCTAGCTAGAATAAAGGTTGTGGTTAATGTCTTAGCAAATAGTATAAAAGTTGTAACTTTCAATTTTTTTTAAAAAAACCCAAAATGTATCCTTTTTTTCTGGAGTAATATAAACTATATGTTTTTGTTCTGGCTTCTATATTTCCGGTCACTATACACATTGAGACCCAAAGGAGAAAATAAGGTGGTTTGGATACTGAACACTTCATTGCTATTTTTAATGAGCAGTACCTGAGTACCTGCTTTATTTCTTCATAATTTCAGCTTCTGTGTAATGACTTTTGTGCTTTTTTATTTGGTCAGGGGCCACAGTGAGTCTCCCTGGCTACTTCCTTTGCCATCATAACACCTGCTATGCAATTTTGTATTTTTGGATTCAAAGATGTCATAAGCAAGGAGTGAAGGTTTTCAGTTCACTGAGTATTTCCACACACTGTACCCAATTCTGAATCTGCTCTGTTAGTCTAATCCTCGCTGCACATACTTCCAAAACCCCTGCTATGCACTACATAGCTCTTCTGCTGGCATTTAAGTCAAGACACGTTCCTCTTTTCAGACATACTGACAGGTGTCTTCTCATCCTCCTCTTTACTGCATGAAGCTGTAGTGGCTCATCTTCAGATACCGTCAGTGTTCCAAAAATGAAAAGGAAAACTGTAAGTATTCTAATAGTTATAGCTGATAACAAAATTCTTCAGGTATTTTTTCCCTTTGAAAGGGTATTTCGTAACATAGTTGACTGGTAGAGAAAACTTCACATCCTTATGATTCCCCTCAACTCATGAAGTTCATCATTTAGTACCTCTAACACTCCCTTGTAGGTAGAAGTTTCTGTGTAGAATGGTCTCTTCCCCATTTATTAGCACGCAACCAAAATTAACTCTGGCTGCCACAAAACAGTGTCCAGAAATAAAACAATAACAGATACATTAGAAGCACACTGTAGCATGTCATGAAAAAACTAAGGATAGAAATAAATTCCCTAATTGAACTCTAAAAGAGATGAAGAGCTGCCCCAAACCGGGGAGTGGATCTCTGGCCTTCCCTTGTCTCTGGTTGACTTTTCCTTCCCATCCTGAAAATCTTTTTTGTTTCTCCATTCACGTCACTACACAAGGCCATCCACTTTAACAGCGATACGTTCAGCCCCAGTGCCAAGAGGAAAACGAACATCTGCTTCTCATTAATACTTTTTATCTTTCCAGGGAAGATCACTAATTTGTCCACGTCTATGATTTGGATATTTGACTCCTCAAAACCTCATGTTGAATTTGATCCCAAAGTCATGCAGGCCTAATGGGAGGTTTTTGGGTAAAGGAGGCTGATCCCTCGTTACTGGCTTTGTGCCATCCTCAAGAAAATAAGTGAGCTTTCACTCTGCCAGTTTCTAAGAGAGCTGGTTGTGAAAGAAAGCCTAGCGCCCCCTCCCCGGGTCGCCTCTCTTGCCGTCTGATCTTTGCCCAGGCCAGCCCGGCTTTGCCTTCTCCTTTGACTGGAAATGGCCCAAAGCCCTCTCTAGAAGCCATGTTTCTTGGACAGCCTATAGAACTGTAGACCAAATAACCTTCTTGTCTTTATCAATTGCCCAGCCTCAGATATTTCTTTATGCTACCGCAAATGGACTTAGACACCCATCTTGAGGCAGAGGGTCCCGCAGCAGTCCCATTCTCCTAATGGTGGGATGTACTAGAACTGCATGAAGAGGGGGTTTGAAGTCTCTAGAACATTATGGTTCTGGAGGAGAAGGTAATAAATGCCTGGAAGAAGTGTAATGTCATTCACAGTTCAGCAGTCTCAGTGATTCCAGAATCCTGTTGACTCCTCTAGTCTCTGAGAAGACCTTGTTTATCCATTGTCCATATTTTCTCTGCATAGCTAAGGCAAACACAGAAAAATATACTTTCATTAAGGGCTCAGCAAACTCTCTAATCATCCTTTCTGTGAAGTGTTGGAAGGCCAATGACTGTGGGTCAAATCATATACCCTCAAAAATTCAGACACTGAAGTCATAATTTCCATATGTGGCTTTATTAGAAAAGACATTGTTGAAGATGCCTTAATAATTAGGTAAGATAAGGTCATTCAGAGGTCAAATGAACTCCAAATCCAATATGGCTACTGTCCATATAAAACAGAGAAATTTAGAGACAGTCATGCACAGGGACAGTATGATGTGAAGAAACGTAGAGAGAACATGGCAAACTACTTGGATTAAACCAAAGAGAGGTGCCCAGAAAAAAAACATTCTCTCATGGACCTCAGAAGAAAACAACTGTCCAACACCTTGATCTTGGGCTTCTACTTTTCAGAAGGGTAAGATAAGAATTATTTTTCTTCTTAAAGTCACCGATTTTATTGTACTTTCTTCCTTCAGCCATAGCAAACTATTATGAAGGGTTACTAGAAATTTCACATTTTTTCTGTATCTTTTGGTGCAAGTTGATGGTCCTTTGGGTGATTATATTCTGAAAAAAAAAAAAAATCCACAGTAGACTTATTGTTACCCTTGTTTCAACCAATTGCACATACTCATTTCTGCATTCTGAGTTCCTTCTCATTTATTTGCATGTTTGGCTTCTCTCTCTCATTCATGTTGCTCTGTCTGGAATTTCCCTGCAAGGTGCTGTGAGTGGATCAGTCTCACACGCAAAGTCATATCCTCCAAGTCTTTCCTCTGAGCCATTTTTTTTCTACTTGAGAGTATTTACTGTGTATCATCTGACTCTACTTCTTGCCAAGAGGCTTAATTTTAATCAGTCTTTGTGACTCAAAGCATTTCTCAATTTTTTCCTTCATGGCTTCCAGTTGAAAAAGAAAAAAAGAAATTGCCTTTTTCTATTCAATAAGAATAAATTTCTTGACTCTTTTTCTTCTCCCTTTAATCATATCTGGGAATAGGCATATTTTTTTTTCTAAGAGCAGCTTTTTATTAGACGACTTTGTGGAATGGAGATAATAACAAAACATGCTATTAACATTTTTTTTCATTTTATTTTTCTGTAAAACAAGAAGCCCATTATGCCCAGGTGCAGTGGCTCATGCCTATAAACGGAGCACTGTTGGAGGCCGAGGTGGATGGATTGACTGAGCTCACAGGTTCAAGATCAGCCTGAACAAGAGAAAGACTCCATCTCTAAAAATAGCCAGGCATTGTGGTGGGCATCTGTAGTTCCAGCTACTCGGGAGGCTGAAGCAAGAGAATCACTTGAGCCCAAGAGTTTGAGGTTGCTGTGAGTTGTAATGCCATGGCACTCTACTGAGGGTGACAAAGTGGGACTATTCCCTCCCCCCCCCATAAAAAAGAAAAGAAAAAAGATTATTGTAGGCTGTCAGGTGATTTGGGATTAATGTATTATAAAATTTTTACAGTATCATTAATGATCATCCTTCCAGCCTCCAATAAGTGGCCTGCCACCTCACTCTAAACCCAAAACCATAGGTTTGAGATGAGGTATATTGCTTTTATATCCTATTTCCTGTGTCAATTTATCTAAAAGACAGGCTATGTTATGTTGCAGTAGTAGCTTGAAAAGAAAATGGCTTATAGCAAGAAAAGTTTACTTTTTCATTTCCAGTAGAGTGAGAAGTGAGGTGATAACAGTCATACTTGTTGTCCATACATTAAGGCCTAGATAAACAGAAAAGAAAATAAGGAATGATTCTATCATATTATAAAAATGAAACAGAGAACGAGAAAGAGAGAGACTTTATTGGTCTTATGCAACAATCAAATGCTCTACCTGAAAGTGAGACATATTACCCATGTTCAAAATTAATTGACCAGAAGAGGTTACATGGCCTCAGACAATTGTCAGAGTCTCTCAAGTTAGAGTCCTGCTATCAGCATGATTGGAAGGATGAACTGATATATTTGTCAAACATAATGTAGAAAATAATTCGCCTCTTCTCTTAAAATGAATAACAGGCTTAGAGGACATGAAATCATAGTAATAAATAGAGTCCTTATTTGAATCATTGTCTTTGCTTCTAAATTCTCATCACACCAATTTTTCCCATAGATTATACCTGAGATATTCTCAAGAGAAAACAAGGAAAGATCAACATACGCAGAAAAAGAATGAACCTTAAGAGAATATATCAGGATGGTATGGAGTGGGATCAAAAGTGTATTCCAAAAAATAATGATATCCTGCTGTGTGTGCCATACTTTGCTAATTAACATCAGTAGTCATATTACATCTATAAAATCCTCATATGAAAATATTCAGAGAAAAATGCCTACATGCAAGCAGCTATGCAGTTTAATTTCTCGGAAATAGTTCCTTTTCCTTTAGATATAATGGCGATTGAAGAGGCAGAGTCAAATATAATTTATTTATGAAGGTGGAGGAAATAAAGGAACAGAATGTGCAAGTCTCTGGCTCACATAGTCCCCAGGCTGAGGGCAAATCTATTCACATTATTCTCTCCCATGGTCCCAGGCCTGTAAGGTGACCTGAATCCATCCATGAGAAGGGCTGCAGCAGAAACTTCTTGGCCTAAGGATCCTAAGCAGGATAAATGCATTCTCTCCAGATACAGACTTCCTCTCCCTCTCCAGCTTGCCTAGTGAGCTGAAGACTGTCCTTGATGGGGGTGTTAATAGGCCTCTTTAGCCTGAAGGCAATTTTGCTTTTTCATAGTCAATAGACTCTAAAGATTTTGAAAAGAAAGCATAGCCTGAAACTCACTTTAAACATGTACCAACTTTTCTTAGTCTCAGAGAAGCTTTAACTTGGGAATAAACTCTGTTTTTCATTATAGTATATTTGCATATCACTCCGTTTTGCTATTTATTTGTTTATACATATATTTATTTATTTTTCTTATTTTTCTTTTCCCTCTACTTTCACAACTCTTTCATGTTAAAATAACTCTTTAACTTCTTGGATCTTGTCTACCTTCTGTTAATGCTTTTTTTTTTTTTTTTACCATGGACCTCCTTCAGTGTACCATGGTCTATTCTGACTGTCTTATTTCCCTTAATGCCATATCGGCTGCTTTTTAATTTTTCAAATTCTGTCTGTTGAACTTGTAACTCCCTTGGAAAGGTTTTAGCAATATCACTCACCAGTCCAATCACCAAATACTTATTGAACACATTGTTCTGTTATAAACAAGGCCTATAAAGTGGTAAGTTTAATAGATACAGAATACGACCCTATACTAACCTACTCATGTAAATAAACATGGCCAAAATGTAAACATATAAATAGAAATTGGAGTTCACTTTAAAAACAAGGGAATCAACTGAATCACCCCTATACAGGCTCAACCTATCCAGTTTTTGTACATAAAGTTCTGTCATGTTCCTTAACTGGAAGTGGTTTTGCCTCCCAGGAGACATTGGAATTGCTTGGATACATTTTTTTTCTTGATAATTTCAGGGTGGGAATGGCATCTGGGGGGTACACTAGGCACTCCGCCAGATACCCTATGACTCACAGGATAGTCCCCCACAGCAAAGAATTATTCAGCCTAAAATGTGAACAGCGCAGAAGTGGCCTATGCCCGCTCATATACAATATGTTCACCCATTTGCCCGTCCTCTGTAGCAGCATTTCTGCTATTCTGGCAGATCTGAGTAGCTGTGACCTCAACCTATGGCCTCCAGAGCCTGCCATAGTTATACTGATATAAACTACAATTCAAAGAAGCTGTGAATGGTGTAACAGAGGAGCAAAGTTAAGATGGAGCTGTCATTATCAGGAAACACGTCTGCAATTAAATATTAATTAAACCAAGATTCAAAAAATTAGTGTACATTGACTAAGGGACCAGAGGAGAGAAGAATTCCAGGCTTGGGTAAAATACATCTGACAGAATTGATACAGGAAAGAACATAACCTTGGCCCATCAGCTGAACTTGGCTGCAGGAAGCTGGGAGAGAAGCTTGTGTGAGAAGGGTCTAGAAAAGCCAGTGAGAGTCACGTCATGCAAAAGGTTTTGGAAAATCTGGTCATTTTATGTGTCATAAGAAGCATTTTTATATGATGGCAGTGCTTATAATGGATGTAAACCCAGAAAAGTTCAGACTGACGGCTCAGATCTAGCTCAGCAAGGGGAGATGGCTACAGTTATATATTCAGGGGAGGAAAAATTAATGTATTTTTCAAATTGCCAGGGTCCTGTGAGGTTGAAACACTGAGGGGTTGGCGGGAAAAGCTCAAGAAAGGAGGTGGAAGTGTCTCGACTTCTGCGCTAAACGTTGTCCTGTAGAGACTGAGGACTTCCTCGCATGGAAGAGCAGAATGGGTCCTGAGTAGGACACGCTGAGGATATTTGGGTTTCTCTAATTTATTAATGACGAGGAGTAGAGGACATTAGTGTTCAGAGGAACTGGAGATCGTAAATGGAGAAGTCGCATCTTAAAAAAATCCTCAGGCTCCTGATAAGTCTGACAGGCGTGGAACTGGCAGGATTGGGTGGCTGATTGGATTCACACCTCCCGAGGACGATGGACTGACCAAGGCGTAAAGGACTTAGAGGGCAGTGTGCCCAGAGCTCAGACCCCAGCATTGTGCCAAAGAGTCCTCCAAAGCATAAACCCCTTTAATCTCATTGCTCAGCCATCCCCGAGAGCAGCATTTATTCGCATAGGCCAAGTATCCTGTCAGGGGCAAATCAGGCTGGTTGTGCTTGCTCTGTGAGGTTGGGGGCCGGTTTCACAATGATTGACTAGACAGGCCTGGCACAGTGGCTCATGCCTGTAATCCTAGCACTCTGCGAGGTCAAGGTAGGTGGAATACTGGAGCCCAGGAGTTCAAGAACAGCCTGAGCAAAGCAAGACTCTAAAACTAGGCAGGTGTGGTGGACATCTTTAGTCCCAGCTAGTCTGAGGCAAGAGGATCACTTGAGCCCAAGAATTTGAGGTTACTGTGAGCTATGACAGCACTGCACTTTACAGAGGGTGACAAAGTGAGACTCTGTCTCAACAAAGCAAAACAATATAAAAACAAAACAAAAAACTCGAAATGACTCAGCAGCCAAATAATTGCTTTCAAATGCACAGTTCATTGTGAAGCTTTCACACATAATACACGTAATACACACACACACACACACACAGTAAAGGGGGAGTGGGAGACCAGTACACTCACTGATGAACTTGGTAGGTTTGTATTTCCCTCTAAACATTGCCCAGATTTGCTGTGCTGATCCTGGAATGAGGGGAATTTGAGCCCTTTTACTTCCTTCCTCATCCTGTAGGAAATTGCCATGTTTGGGGTGCAGAATAAGGACCTAATTTAATTTACACATTCTAAATGGGAGGCCTGCTTCCTCCTTTAATTAGCTTGTCTATTATTCTAAACTGCCTATGGATTCTGAATGCAAAGCATAGTTAGCATTGGCAAAACATTTTTTCTTTTTTTTTACTTTCACTCCTTCCTTGACCTAGATAAAAACTTACCAACTTTTTCTGAACCTTTCTAATATTCATTAGATGTTTTGTCTAAAAAATACTCTTTACACTTTGCCCATCTCTGTATTCAGTAGATACCTCTTTTAGAGATGATATCCAAATACCCCTTTATTTGAAAGCAGAGGAAGAGATAAATATAACAAATTTTAAAAGGGAAGACAGGACAAATAAACTTCGAATCTCATAGATAAAGTGCATTGTATCAGTCCCTAAGTAAGAGTCTTGAAATCTTCAAGGAGCTGGTAGAAATACTCTGCCTTCATACTACAATAATAATCCTTAGGTAAACGACTCTCTCAGAAAGGGAAATTTGCAAGCAATCTATTTACCATTACTGACTACTTCATATTCCTCTCTAAAGATAAATGTGCTGGTTTCAGTATGAGAAGAACTCTCACCTCCTTGACTTAATAAATACTTTGGTTGTCAGAAAATCCCTGCCTCATTAGCTGAATAAAATTTCCCTGTGCCAAGAATTCCCCAAGTCTCACTGGCTGAATAGAATACTCTAACTTAAAACATTTTTCTTCGATTTTAAAAATTTGCTGTGACTGTACAAAAGTTTGCAAGCCTTGGTGTCTCTCCCGGATGCCCAAGACTTCATGGTAATGCTTCTTCTGGAAATTTCCAAGTCAAAAGTGATGGTAGGTCAGAGGTTGCAAGACAGAAACGGGAGGTGCCCTGGAATGAGGAACGAGGTCTCTATTGATTCCCTTGAACTACCGAGAACAGCTATAATGTCTAAGATGCATTGAGACCACTTTGTATTGGATTCATTTCCCTATAGACGCTTTCCTTCTCCTTCCTCAGTCTCTCTTTCTCGCTATAGTTGATGTGTTTTTCTTTTAAATAAATCCCACTTAGTTTCATTTCCTCCCTGAGAAGTTATCATCACTTCTTTCTATTCCTTGTAAGAAATGAATTTGTGATGAAATGCATTAAAATAAATGAATTTTATTTATTAAAAGCCCTCACAGTGGGGCTTTAATAAATAAAAATTAGCCCAAAAGTGACTGGAAAATCATCTATAACTTTATCCACTCTGATAATATTGTCTGTCTACAGCTAGATACTGTCTCTGTTTCTCTTTCTTTCCATCTCTTTTCCTATTTCTTTCTTTGCCAAACTGATATTGCTCACTTTTAAATTTTATTATTAAAGAATGTAAAATTGTATAGAATCATTTCTAATTTTTAAAGTTGAAGGTATATTGAAATGCCCTTTTAGTGATATCATGTTACACCTTTCCATGGTGGTATAATACGTAATTAAATAAAATTAATGTGATACATTGACATAACATAAAATTCACCTTCTTAAAGTGTGCAATTTAGAGGTTTTCATTAGGTTTACTGCATTGCGCCACCAGCACCGCTATCCGATTCCAATGATTTCTATCACTCTCAAAGAGACCCTTTAACTATTGACAGTCAGCCTCAGTTTCCCACCCCCATTCTCTGGTGACCTACTCTACTTTCTATCTACAATACATCAATGATGCTAATAATTATATAAAGTAATTTTGGAAATAATTCAAAAGGGAGACTCATCTGATAAAACTCTTAGAAGATGTAAAGTAGAACTGCAATAAAGATAATGTAATACAATTGTCAAAATATCTTTGCTCAGTTGCATATTAAAAGTTATAAATTCAATGGGGATCTGAAAATGGGATTGACCACTATTTTCTGGAGCAGCTAAAGAGGGAATTTTGAAAGAGATAGGCCTTGAAGGATGCATGGCTTTAAAATGAAGAACTGTCTCAAGAGAATATTGCAAATCAGAAGGGTCAGAGGACAGTGTCTGGCGTCCAGTAGGCTGTAGACTGGCTTCTTTCAGATGTTTATTGTACCATTTCACTGAGCCAAATTCCCTAACTTTCCTAAGCTTCAGTTAATCACTTTGTAAAGTGACTATAATAGTGCCCACTACACACAGGGTTTGTGTAGATCCAATGAAAATAATTTAAGCAGTAATTCTGACATTTAAGAAGTGCTCACTAAGCTATTATTGTACTTATAATTAATCATAGGAGGTGGAAGTGAATGTGCCTGATGTATGTAACGGGGTTAGGTTGGGAGAGCTCAGGGTAACCTGGGGAGGGTCGTGACACCTGCTACATAGCTGTTCTGGGAGGAATGGACTGTCTCAGAGATCACTGATGTGAAGGAGTCTTGATGTTATTTCGAGAACTTACCTTTAACTGACCTCAATTTGAACTCAAATATAGACTATTGCAGTCTGGGTCTTGTATAGGGAGGGAATTGTACATATTTAGTGATGACAGGTGAATGAATGAAGTCTGTGCTCTGTCAAGAACAGCATGTCACCTTAATTAGTAGTCACAACTGAATTATCTACAAGGTACATCTCATTTCATATTATTATAATCACTACTAATAGGTAATATTTATTGATCACTTTTCATTACAGGCACTCTACTAAGCCTTTTAAGTGGATTTCCACATTCAAACATCACGATAACTCATTAAAGACAGGAATTATTATTTTCTTTTTTCTTTTCCTCATTTTTTTATTAAATCATAACTATATATATTACTGAATTTATGGGGTACAATGTGCTGATTTTATATACAATTTGGAATGCTTACATCAAACTAGTCAACATAGCCTTCACCTCAATTATTTGTTGTGTTAAGACGTTTATACTCCACTCTTAATAAATTTGACATGTACCATTGCATTATGCACAATAGGTGAGAAATTATTATTAAGCCCCATAGTACGGATGAGTAACATTAAGGACGAAAGACATTAATAATTTATCTAAAGACAAATAGTTTTCAGGCAAATAAAATAGGCATTTGCCATTGATCTTGGCTATCACAGTGACTTTAGAGGCTGAACACTTATCCACATTTGGTATTACGAATAATTTTAGGATATACTCTCAAAGAGGGAAAACTTTATTCTAGTGTGCTGGAGAACGTATTTTTAATAACAATTGTAAAGTTTACTCTGGGAGTTCTTAAATATTTGAGAACAACTATTCTGTGTGTAATATGTAGGTATGAAACACAAGAAAATAAGCAGGGTCTCCTTTTTAGCTACTCCTTTTTTTTTTCTGCACACATATAAATGTAATGAAATTATGCTTCTTTTATAGTAAATGTTCCATTAACCCAGCTCATTCTCCCACTATTATTCTTTCTACTTTCCCTAACCTGACCCTAATACCTCTCACTTTAAGGATTAGGGGGTTGTGTTATAATTGTTTGTAACCCTCCCTTAAGATCAATAACATGTAGGCTCACAAATATTAATAGAAGTAACTAAGTTAGAGAGATCATAGGCTTCAGGAAACTTCGATTTCTACTGAATAGGCACTAGCTTGGTAACATAGGTCTTAACCCATTTGAATTCAACACTATTGGTATGTTAGGTGTTTGTGTGGGCGGAGGTGGGGGAGAAAACATATTTGGGTCACTTTGTCTCAGTTTCAGTGTCTACAAAACGGAGCAAATAGTATTGAAGCTAATGGGATTTTTATTATAACTTGAGATGAGCGATGTGGAAGCACCTTGTAAGTAATTACGTCTTATAGCTTGCTGTAATTTCTTTTAGGTATAAGTATTTGCTAAATATCTTTCAAACTGAAGGAATAACCTTACCAAGTAGAAAAAAAAGAATAAGGGACAAAATCACTAAGAATTGCTCAGGAGTAGACCAGTTTGCTTAAAGAATAGCTACAGCTACTAGGTTATAATTTGCTCATTTTGGACCAATCTATCTGCAAAGCCAGAGACATGAGATATGCTTATTAAATGTTTGTTAAATAGATATAGTATTAGTGAAGAGGAAATTTTCTAGTGTTTGAAGCATGAATAGAATCGGAAATAGAGAAGAGAGAGCAAAGGAAAGTATCATGTTGCAGAAGCAGAAATACACCTCTTTCTCTGAGTGGTTGGAATATGAGACTGATGCAATGTAAGAGTGGTGGAAGATAAGGTCCCAAAATAAAAGGGACAGATGACAAAAGACCTTGAATGAAAGTTTAATGACAAAGATCTTCATCTAGAAACTGATGATAGCTATTACCAACACTTACAATGGGTAACATACTATTCTAAGCATTACACATGTATTGACCTCATTTAATCCTGGCAACCACTCCAAAATAGAGCTCTTATTGTGCTTTCCAATTTTATTTTATTTTTATTTTTTTTGTGACAGCGTCTCATAATGTCATAATGGTTAGAATGCCATGGCCTCATCATAGCTTATAGAAACCTCAAACTCTTGAGCTCTAGAGACGAAGGTCTTGTATTTGCCCAACTGGTCTCAAACTCCTATGCTCAAGCAAATCCACCCACCTTGGCTGAACAAAGTACTAAGTTACATGTGCCAGCCTCTGTGCCCCACCTTGTGATTCCCATAGTTTACAGAAGAAAGTGAGCTGCAACAGAATCTGAGTAGCCAGGCCAGGATGATGATGCCAGTCAGCGGTGCAGCTGTATTTTAATTAGAGACCTGGCTCTAGGTCCACTCTCTCTACAACTACATACATTGCTCTGTAGAATAAATATCTATTTAATTCTAAATATAGTCTACCATACTTTGATCATATTATTTCACTTACCTTTTGCTAAATGACAAACCACCCCAAATCTCAGTAGCTTAAAACAAAAATACTTATTATTTCTCAAAACTGAGTGGTTGACAGTCAATTCCCTAACAAGTGAGGTTGTCTGTATCTCTGGCATGATCAGAAAGTCTGTAATAATCTCACTCACAGTCATTGCTGCCTGCTGGCTGGAAGCTGTGCTTGGCCTATTATCCTAGGGTCTTGCTGGCTTGCCCATGTGCTACTTAGACCTTAAAGCATGACATCTGGATACCAAAGAGCATTCTAAGAGAAATGGAAGAAAGCATTGCTGCTTCTCTAAAGGCCTGATTCAAAAATTCCAGAACAGTAAATACTTCATTCTGCTTCGATTGGTCATCAGCATCACAAGGCCATCATAGACTCAAGGAGAGAAGAAATAAATGTTATCTTTCAATACAGAAATGGAGTGTACTTATAGGGAAGAAAAGAAAATTGATAGCGGTCTTCATTGGAAGTTATTTACTTTATATTCCATTAAAATTATAAGGAAAATAAAGCTCTTCATTGGGCCCAGAATTATCAAATGTGGAAGAGAAAAGAACCACTGTGAAGCTGAAGCTGCCCCATCTAGCCTGTCTTTCATGAGTGACTGCAACTAGCATTGGAGAGCAAAGACTGTTATTTCAACAAATGATTACGATTTTACATAAAAGAGAATATATATACAATGGCTCAATAAAAATGACATGATTATTATAGTGGTTCACAAAGGTATTTATACACGATTGCTATTCCTTGCCAGTTTGTCTTTGCCATCAAAGGGTCTGTGATGCTGTTATTTAATGCCTTGGCAATGGATTATAGTAGAATTAAATGCTAGCGGAAAACAAGTTCTCTTAATGGCTCTGAATAATCTAAATGTAGAAATTATTCTAGCTCAATGGAGGGTAAAATTATAGGATGTTGAATTCTTTCCAACAAGATGAATTGGGAAGATGAGATATGGAGATTAAGTGCAGAGTACTGTACAGACTTGTACTGTAACACCAGGAAGAAAATTATGCATGGAGGGTGGGAAAGAAAGACAGAATGTTCGAACACTGAAAAGGGAATTCCAGTTCATTAACTATAGGGCTGTCATGGAGTGCACAGGTTTTGTGACAGTATAGTAAAGATAAATAGTTATAAACACTCCTCCTGTTCAGTGATAAAAATTCTTAACTGTTGAAAAATTTTTTTGCCACTGTGGATGAATGGACATTGTTGAATAAAGCTGAAGTGATGGGATGTCAGCTCCCTTCATCTGCTGAAAATGATTTAGAAGAGAGCGATAGATTTGATCTATGCTGTTTTCTTAAAAGCACACTAGATTTCTTAATCATACAATTTTTGTAGTCAATATTCATTTCTATTAAAACATGTTCGTTTATTTACATGTTGCTTATTAATAAGAATCAGTATGTAACCTCAAAATCCCTTGTTTACTGATCACTTACATGTTCCATAAAGTTTTATTGAATAACTACACAATACCCCATAGTACAGTAGGTATTAGTTATGGAATTAAATATGTTCTGCATCCTCAGTGAGTTATGCTCTATCTAGGGAAGGATATAAATATGACAAATATGTTATAACACTATCCATTTAATAAAGTACTTGAAGCATGTGTGGGCCACTTTGAGACCACAGGATTGGTGATGGTCTGGATTAGATGCTCCAGGAAAAATTTCACAAAGGAGATGAAATATGAGGTGTAATATGAATGTTCCTGAGAGGTATAATTATTACATCGAGATGCCAAAACAGATAAAGGGGAAAATGATGGATATGCTGGAAACACCATGGATTTGAAACAATATAGTGTGGAAGGACATGAAGAAAGAATACAGGACATGAAGTTGGAAATACTGCTAGGAACCATATAAAAAAGGGTCTACAATATTGAACTATAGGAGTTTGTATGATCTTATAGTAAGTGATGAGTAGTGCAGTAGAGTAACAGATGGGGAAAGTGACTTTATGCTGTCGCAGAAAATGGCACTCTATTCTCAGAGTTTATAATCATAAAAGATTTTTCTTTCCCCCTTAAAAAACACATGAAATCAAGTCATTAACCATTCAGGTCCTTTGCTGTCTTCATTTTGGGCTCATGAAACAAAATCCCTTGTACTGATGACTAAGGCTTCTCTCTGGCTTATGATTTGTTCACACTCTTATCCTCGAATGGCACATGACCTGTTTACACAGATTTAGTAGTTCAAGCAGGTTGTGTGGTCCTTACTGTTCTCCTGAGCAGGTCATGTGGTCCTTACCGATATCCTGAGTGGGCCATGTGGTCCTTACTGATCTCCTGAGTAGGTCATGTGGTCCTTACCCATCTCCTGAGTAGGTCATGTGGTCCTTACTGATCTCCTGAAGCAGGTCATGTGGTCCTTACTCATCTCTTGAAGCAGGTCATGTGGTCCTTACCGATCTCCTGAGCAGGTCATGTGGCCCTCAATGATCTCCTGAGCAGGTCATGTGGCCCTCACTGATCTCCTGAGCTGGTCATGTGGTCCTTACCCATCTCCTGAGCCGGTCATGTGGTCCTTACTGATCTTCTGAGCAGGTTGTGTGTTCCTTACTATCTCCTGAGCAGGTCATGTGTTCCTCACCGATCTCCTGAGTAGGTCATGTGGTCCTTACTATCTCCTGAGCAGGTCATGTGGTCTTTATCCATCTCCTGAGCAGGTCGTGTGGTCCTTACTGATCTCCTGAGTAGGTCATGTGGTCCTTACTGATCTCCTGAGCAGGTCATGTGGTCCTTAATGACCTCCTGAGTAGGTCATGTGGCCCTTTCTGATGTCCTGAGCAGGTCATGTGGTCCTTACTGACCTCCTGAGTAGGTCATGTGGCCCTTACTGATCTGAGCAGATCATGTGGTCCTTACTGATCTCCTGAGCAGGTCATATGGTCTTTACCTATCTCCTAAACCGGTCATGTGGTCCTTGCACCACAGTGAGGGAAGTGACAATATTTGGTGAATAGTAACAGAATCTCTCTTAGAGACAAGAAGGTTACTTACATTTTACATAGAAAGACTGACATAATGAAGCATATCTGTAACACCTCAGAATAATTTTGGAGTTCAGAAAGCAGAATTTGAAACCAAGAATTATTATTGTGTCCATGGTGAGAGAATCTGACACAACCCTTGAAACGGTAATAAAGAAAAAGAAAATATGCTTGAGGTAGGAAGTGTTTAAAACTTAAATGCCTGAATACATGAGGAAGGAGGCAGGTAAGAGAGAAAATAATATCTAAAATTCCTCTAATGACCTTGGGGCAGTATCAGTGTCGATCTTGGGAATAGTGTTCACATAAGAGAATTCACACTTCCCGCCCTTGCTTCAGACATGAAATTAAGATATTTCTTAAGCCAGTAACCTCTGTAAGTTGATTGTTTAGCTTTAATTCTAATGGAAGAGTTATTTTTATTCTGTTAATTTGTCATTATCTTCTGCTATTAAATTATTAAATGTTTTAACACTTTCAAAAGATCTCTCATTTTTTCTCAGGAATCAGAATTTAAAAATCATGACTAATCCCAGAAGTTTTCAGGAAGAAATTTCTACATGAAAACAATTGTTATTACATAAGTCATACTCAATTATGTAATTTATTATTTTTTTTCTTTTAATATTGTCTGTATTTTCTTCTCTCCTTTCTTCTCCCCTTTTCCTCTTCTTTCTTCTTTCATTATATTCATTACATATTAGGATAATATGGTAAAAAGCATTTTAGGAATCAGATGTACCTTACTATAATTGTTTTGCTATCAAATAAATATTATAAATAATGCTGACATTGCAATGCTGTGAGCATTAAGTGAAATATTATATGTACAGTAAATAATAAATTTGTGTTTATTATATAAATTTATTTATTCACACAAATTTGTTATATACTATCAGTAAGGCTGATTATAAAGTAATAGTAAACCTGTTCATACTTTTTTTATGTAGTAAGCCTAAGCAACCAGTGTCCATAAATTAAGAACAATATGTGAGGGAGAAGCATTTTTTGTTTGTTTGTTTGTTCAGTCTGGCCATCTTTTAGATGTATTGGAAGTACAAAATTCAACTTAGAGATTATTATAGACCCCAACTGCACAATACAGTTTTCATGACTCAAGTAATTACAATAGTTTCATAACCACTTTTCAGGACGAGACAATAAAAACTTAATAAACCAAACTCATATCAATTACTGGAAAAGTGAAAGTACATAAATTACATTTTATATTCAAAATGCATATACCCCAATATTATATTCTTTCTAATGCTGCAGCATTCTAAGTGAAAATTGATGTTGAAATGTTTGAAAAGGTAATTATGAGGCATTGCTGAGATGTTGAATCTTTCCGAAAAAAAAAAAAATTGAATCATTCTAATTAGAATCTCCTAAGGCAGAAATCTAGAATTGTACTTCATTTTCAAGTACAAGGTTTGATAGAAAGCGAAAGTTATTTACCCACGTTTGTCCTAAGGATATGGTGTCCTGGCCCTCTGCTTTGCCCTATGGCTTGATCTCCGTTGTTTTGACTAGAAATAGGCATCATTAGCCACAAAACATTTAATTAGCACCCTTTTGAGCTAGTTATTATTCTTAATCATTATTCCCTGTTCATTTCTTAAAATAAACAAACAAAAAATAAACAATAGGAAGGAAGCAAAGAGCTTATTTGGCAAAAGTAGAATAATTGTCCAAACTGGTTAAGATACGGAAAGAAAGGAAGATCTGATTGGAGTCAGTTGTTGATCCATCTCCCCTATATTTTCGTTCCTGTGGCACAGCTATTGCTTTTTCTTTTTGTCCTGTTCTAGTGGAACAAGCTGATCCAGATATCTTTAATGAGGGAAAATGTATTCTGCAGGCCACCCAAATTTGCAGCTGAATAGCTTACTCTGCAGCAGAGACAAGATCTGTCACCTGTGGGCCCTGAGATATACAGAAGGCCACAGGTAATTTCTATAGGATTGACCCTTCAGGGGACTGAATAGATAAGTTTCTATTTTAGTTGGCTCAAAAAAAAAAAAAAAAAAAAAAAGGACATCCTCAGCTCTTTTTTAGCCCATCTATAATGTTCCATCTCACATATTGAGGTATCTTGGTTGTAATAAACAATTGATATTTATTTTAGCAATATTTATAAAATTAGGAGCATACAAGGAATGTCTGATTTAAATTTCTTACCCTGTATTCTTCTAAGAAAGTGAAAATATTTCATGGTATTTAAGTCTGTTACCCTGGACTCAGCTCAATGATGTGCCCTTATCATGTTGCTTATAAGACAAAATAAAAAAGTACAATGAAGATAACTTTAGGTGTAAACGGTGTAACAATGTATTTAGTTAAAAATTTGGTTTTAGGTTTTTTCTTTTTCATTGACTTTATATGTTGTCCAGACACAGTTTTGCTTTACTTTGAAGTATCTCCCCTAGATGAAATATATATGTGTGTGTAGTGTCCATACACATATGGACACACATGTGTTTACACACGTTTACTACAATTCTGTATTGGTTAAGTACAGACTTCAGTTTATTAATTTCTTTCTTTCTTCAACTCAAGTCTCCATTTTTCAACAAATACTTTGTACAGATATTTTGTGCAAGGATTTTTCTTCAAGGTAAATTTTCTCTTTGTATTTCACATGGATTCACAAGCATCCGGCATCCCAGACGTAATATTATACACAACATGACAACTAATAAGCCTATAAGTGCATTCATTTTTGTCCAAATCAGTCAATGTCTCTAGTGCTTTTTCTAGATATCCACCTTTTCACACCTAAGCATGTGAATATGTCATTCATTACTGTAAGGCTTATAAGAGTTTCCTAAAATGTGCATCCAAAAAGCATTAGGGGGCTCGGCACCTGTGGCTCAAGCGACTAAGGCACCAGCCACATACACCTGAACTGGATGGTTTGAATCCAGCCTGGGCCCACCGAACAACAATGATGGCTGCAACCATAAAATAGCTGGGTGTTGTGGCAGGCTATAGTCTCAGATATCCCAACTACATGGGAGGTGGAGGCAGGAGAATAGCTTAAGCCTAGGAGTTGGAGGTTGCTGTGAGCTGTGATGCCACAGCACTCTACCCAAGGTGACAGCTTGAGGCCGTGTCTCAGAAAAAGAAAAAAAAAAGAATTAGGGAAAATTTTCTGTCGATGTCTCTGAAGGTAGACAAGAATTTCACACATCTGGAATGATTTAAGATTAGACAAACTCTTGATGACATCCTCTTGACTTAATGTCCTCATCCTTGATAGCAAAAAGTCAGCTGCAGTTTCCTAGTATTAACACTTTTTCTGAAGACTGTTTTGAAGGAGAGATGAGTTATCTGAAATGAAAGCTTAGGTGGCTTAGTGGATCAATTCTTGTGATGCTTCATCCCTTCCTCTTCATTTTGTAGTTTATAAACAGACTTTTGTAGCCTATCAACCTTTGCTTCCCATCTGCTCCTGCCCATACACTGTGACTCTATAAACACCGCTAGGAAAGCTCAACAGTTCCAAGATGTGAGCATTATTTAGGCCTACAAATGTGGCTTATTTATAAATTATATATTATATATATACACACACACATATATATGTATACACATAATTTCAGATTATTAGTTACATCAGATTATTACAGGCATATCAACATATCTGTATTTTTAAAAGTTATATATTTAAGTCAGTGTGTTTCAGTTTCAATGTACATACACCTTTAGAGGAAGCTTATATCTTGGATTTAATAATACACCAAATTATGCACATTGAAATTTTATATATTTTATACATCTTTCCCATTTTAATCTCCCCCCCCCACCAAATCAAAATCAAAAACAAAACAGAAAA
The DNA here is from genome assembly GCA_963574655.1 of Perodicticus potto. Classification (NCBI taxonomy): domain Eukaryota; kingdom Metazoa; phylum Chordata; class Mammalia; order Primates; family Lorisidae; genus Perodicticus; species Perodicticus potto. The sequence continues at coordinate 3,738 of CAUYRH010135944.1, read as the reverse complement.
CTCAAAGAAACAAAGCCCTTTAGGTATATTCAAGTCCAGGTGATACTTTTCAATAAATATCGACTCTTGTAGTTTATAGCTATCCAAGTAACAATCACTATTTCAAAATTTACAATAAAGTCCCAACAAGAAATAGTAGGGGTAAGAGTACAGTGGCCATGGGAAAAGTCAAAAAGATTGAGGGATCATCCTGGTGCCCCTTTCTGCCTGCACGCTGAGTATGCCATGCAGTGAAACTATCCTGCTTTCCAGAAAATTCATAGCCTGCAAGGCGGTCACCCATGAGATCTCAAGTTATTGGCCACAAAGTCAGAGACTTGGATTTAATTATCGTTTCCAACACCCTACTAATTATGTGGCCTAATCAAACTTATTAATTAATCTATTTCTGTTTGCTCATTTATGGGGATAATAACATGCCTTTCTCCATCAACAGTGTTGTTATGGAGATCAGATAGAGAGTATATGGGATGATAGCAATTGCCAAAAATAGCTTAAAGAATCATGCAAAGTGAGAGGCAGAGACAATACAGACAAAACCCACTAAGAAAAAGAAGGAATATTTTTGCATATTTGCATGCTTTCTAATAAATTCCTTGAGATAAGAGAATAGGTCTGTATTTTTCATAATAGGCAACCTCTGAGAGATGATAGGTGTTGAACAGTTTTGTTGAGTGAATACTACTGCTCTTTTCTTTGAATTCATTTTCTATTATAATTTCTTCTCACTTTTTTTTTCATGTTTGGAAAGAAAAAAAGGGCCTCGGTCTGTCACCTGAGCTAGAGTGCAGGGGTATCATGATGGCTACCGCAATCCCTCACACCCAAACTGAAGCAATCCTCCCACCTCAGCTGCCCTAGGTACTAAGTATACATTCGTGAGACACCACACCCAGCCATAATTTCTTCCTTCCCTTTTGCAATCAGGCTACCCTAGAATTTCACTGATCCTAACCCATGTCAGGGTTTGTATATTTTTCATTCCCACGTCCTGAATCATTCTTCCTTCATATATTAAAATCTATTGATCTCCTCATCATTGATTTGTCTGTTCAAATCTCTTGCTGTCTAGAGAAACCAGCCCGAATGCCATTGCCTAAAACAATATACCACATCCACATTCTTTACTCCCTACATACAATACTTACAGTACTTGGTGTTTTAACAATTTTATTTTCTCTGTATCTCTCGTGATTCATTCATTTCAGTAGTCATAGCACCATAGCATCGACTGGGCAGCTTAGAAAGAATTGGCAGAAACACTAAAGAAACACTGAGTCCAGGAAAAGTAAAACTGTTTCTTTATTACTGGGGTTCACAGAGCCCCTCACATCTTCCTGTGCATCATCGAATCACTCAGAGTGAAATGTCTTATCTAGTGCACGCTAAATTCTTTGTATGTGTTTTTCATAAAACTTAATGTACTGCAGAACTGTCATAATATGCAAAATATTTTGGAAAATGTTGGGTTAGAAAATAACTCCGTAGTTTGGAAAAGAATGACTTCATGTAAGATAAATGTCAAAATATGAGAACATAGGACTATAAAAGTAAACAAAGTTTTAGCAAAACAGGTTGTTCCAGAATCAGTCAATTTATATGAACTCAATCATTCATTAAGTTTTTCAGTATATAGTCCACCATTGTGCTGGGCATTATAATGACAATTAGATATTCCCTATCTTCTCGTCCTTTCATAGTGGTAGCCAATAATAAATTTAAGAATAAGGTGAGATTGCTAGTATTCTATTATCTACTTAACTCTATTTTGTTAGGATATGTTTTTGCTATAAATTTATTTAATGGTTATAAATTTTTTATAATAATTTCACAGTGTAGCAATTTCTATTATTTTATATTCTAAGGACCTGTCACTAAATGGTGTATCTATGATTCCATATCTGGTACATGAGGCTGGTATTGGAAAACTGATAGTTAATAATGTAGGCAATGTAGATGCTTAAGTGCTACCCTGCATGGTATTTAAAGAAAAAGCAATTGAAGCAGGTTAGTAATGAGTCTCTTTGCTGAGTTTCTACTGTGGTCCAATTATTTTAGACACCCATTAGTCATTTCAACCTAAACCTTTCAAAAATGCAGTAAGTGTTCACTACCAGCTCTATTTTAGATAGCAGGAAAAGAAAGCTAGACATTATTAGTATTACGATTTTGCTGATGCTGATAAAATACATAATCAATACAACTGCACTCACGTCAAGATCCACAGATCCACTGGGGCTTGAATCTCTTACTCTCGCCATTGCACCTTTGCTCCATGGACCTGACTAAATCAGGAAGTGGAGCACGATTTCAAACAGCAAGAACTGAAATGGAAGATCTTCAATATTTCTAAGAATGCAGAAAATAAAATTTTTCTGAGATATAGGAATCTGATGTTTGTAGCAATTTCTGTCTCCAAATCTGTTCATTATTGGTCCAAAGGGCCTAGGAAAAGGCCTATTGCTTTCAAGCTATTGCAAAATCCCTACTTCCCCTCCCCTACTTCCAACTCCATGACCATACTGTGAAAACAGATCAATGAACATTTGCCCTTGGGCCTGTCCAGAATGAAGTGGGTATATCAGCCATAGAAAGATGGCAGTCATGCAGATTTTCTAGTCCAACCCTGGCACCAAATTCATTATAAATCACTGTATGTAAACCATGGTGGACTAAATTTTGTTACAATGACAAGATAAAAATTGGAGTAAAGTGATAAAAGTTTATGTTTACACATAAATAATTCAACATGGAGCTTCCAGTTTGGGTGACTCCTTCAAACAGTAAGCCCAAGAAGTGATCCTCTTTCTCCATTTGCCCTACCATGCCCCTGGATCTTGGTGTTTTCCCAAAGGATCTTCTATCAACACCTTTGGCCAGTATACCACATTGGCCAAAAGTAAGTCATGTACCTGAAGTACTTGTTTAAAGGACTGGGAAAAGCAGATTAGTTTGTGCTTAACAGCAAAAGGAGAATGGTTTGGTGAGCAATCAGTGAAAGTTGGCCATGTTTCACCTTGCTTGACATAAAGTATCTCCTCCCATCTTCTTGCACACACGTATTAGATACCTTTGCTGGGGCTAGGAGGTCGGACAATTAAGTTCACAAACTCATCCTAGAAAATAATGCTGCATACCTCATGGGTGACTATCACTCTGGTCACTAGATTGGCCAAGGGGAATATTTTGAAGGTGACAGTAGTGACATTCAGCAGGGAGGTATGCAGTGCTTGTTCTAGGACAAGATTGTGAATGTAATTGTCCAAACCTCTATGTGTCAATAGGAATCTGGAACTTGAAACCTCTACAGAGTTTGTAAAAGGAAGGAATTTAACATAGGGAATTACATGGTTTAAGAAAAACATTTAAAAATCTAGGGGAGCAAAAAATCAGGAAAAATCAGAAAGTTTCTGAGTTGGAATAAGCTTTCATGATTTCAGCTGCCTGTAACACTAGTGGTTTGTGAGGGCTAAACAAAAACTGCTCAAAACTCAGGTCTGCTCTCTCCTCACAAATATTGCTTTCTCATGAGAATATCTCTTTCTATTACTGGAATCCAAACTTGTTCTTATTAGCAATGGAGATTAAGAAATACAATTTCCGAGTGTTTGGGCTCTATCACTGAGAGATAAAGTGAGAAGGGAATGGAAGATCGCAAAGTATCAACTGGCAGAGTTGGCACGAGAAAAAGAAAACTAAACCTTCATCAAGTCATTGAAGTCTTTTTAAAGTCTAAGG
>CAUYRH010135942.1:0-11836 GCA_963574655.1 Perodicticus potto | reverse complement strand
CAGCCCAGGCCTGCCAACCAACAATGACGGCTGCAACCAAAAAATGGCTGGGCGTTGTAGCGGGCACCTGTAGTCCCAGCTACTTGGGAGGCAGAGGCAGGAGACTTGCTTGAGCCCAGGAATTGGAGGTTGCTGTGAGCTGTGATGCCACAGCACTCTCTCCAGGGTGACAGCTTGAGGCTCTGTCTCAAAAAAAAAAAAAAAAAAAAAAAGCAACTCTCACTGCAATCAATGAGGTGCCTGCTTCAAATCAACACCTATGAGCTCTACATTTAAAGATTTTCCCAATTAAAATATCAATTTAGGTAAGTTCTAGGAATGGAATATTGGTCTTCAACTATAGAAATGTAGTTTTCTAGAACATAAAATTGCACTAAATAAGCAACTTATATGTGGATGCTCAAGAAAACTAGAACAATATAGTTTTGGTTTTGCCCATGCTTTAAGGAGGGAATTCAGGTTAAAGATTTCACTCTCTCTGGCTGAACCCAAAGCAAAATAGCTAAAGGGCAAGAGTCAACTTCAACAATGCTAAGCATTAGGCTCATGTAGCATCCAAAACATAGCACAAAGGATTTAAGAGCAATCCAAGATGAGGGGGATATAGGGACAGCAAAAAGCTATTTTGTAAGGTCTGCATTAACAAGTAAGGGAATGAACAAATTAATGGTCTCATCAAGTTTGCAAACTCCCTGTCTACACTCCAGGAGAAAGAGTAGCAGGTAGAAATGGCAGGAACCACAGTGTGGGATGGGGGAGGTTAATTCAAAGAAATCCAGATGAATACTAAAGTAGCAGGAGCACATAGCTAAACTATTACCATTCAGACACTGTCAGAAGACCAAAACACAAAAGCAAATAAATAAACTTTTGATAACCACAGGTGAGGAAGACAAAGTACTTGGAAAAATATAGGTTGCAAGTCTACAAATCCACCAGCTGGGGAGGGGGGCACAAGAGCAAAAAGAGAGCATGTTCCCATCTGAGCACATCTGATTATATTCTCAGACAGAGACAAGAGAGACATTACACACCATCAGCTTCTGCCCTCACAGTTCACTGCTTGCTGGGTGACACAGGTGAGAAATGAAAGGCTATAGGATTTTATTATACTGAATTGCCCATTTGTCAGGTTCCATCTGCATTATCAAGTACCCTGGGACTACTCTGTATCTTTTAGGACTGAGACATATCTCTCCAGCATAGCACCAATGACTATTCTCCACCTACTGTATTTTATGGATGTCTAATAACAACAAGGGGCCCAAATGCTGTTATAAACTGAAGTGCTTTAGTGGTTTCTTGCCCAAATGCTGTTATAAACTGAAGTGCTTTAGTGGTTTCTCAAATGAGCTTCATTTTCCTAAACACTGATACTACTGAGTCCATGCACTTCCAGAAGAACTTTAACTTGGTATGCAAACAGGAATGTCCAGGCTGAAAGTACCAGTCACTTCTCCTAGAGAAAAAGAATGGGAGGAGGTGAAGGAAGACAGGTGAAGCCAAAAAACTTTAAGAAGAGCCAGGCATCAGAGAGAAACCTGTGAAGGCAAGACAGAGTCTGGCTCAAATGGCTGGCAAGAACCCTGGATGTCTTCCTGAGGAAAACACTGAGCTGGTGGTTTATTAACTCCAAAAAGAATAGCAAAGGACTCAGATAATTCTATCCCCTTTCTAAGAACAAATAGAATTCTGCTCTGAGTGATACCATTTTCCTTCTTCTTAAAGTACAAACTGCCCTAATAATCCGAGATGTCCCAATGGCCAACACCAGTAAATGGAGCTATCTGCCAGTTTCGCCATGCAGAATACAGTGCACTCACTCACACTCCTTCCACAGAGGAAACAAGCTCCAACAAGAATAGGGCAGGCAGACCGAACCCCCATCCTTAGGGACCAGGCCTCAGCCCAAAACCTGAGGGAGCCAGGAGGCTTGGAAGGACAGCCCTGGGCATGCAGCCCAGCAGCAGGCCCCTCTGCAGAGCTCCACCTACAGCTTCTACATGCCAGTCTTTCTAAAACAAGCCCCTCCAGCTGGAGAAGCAGATGCTAAAGGCAGTTAAAAATGAATAAGAATGTGGCTTTCTCCTAAGTGCAGCCCACCTTACAAAAGACAAGACAGAGTGAAGAAAGCCAAGCCTTCCTGGTAATTATGAAGAAAATGTCCTAGGAATGGTGGGGTGGTAGAAATAGAAAACAAGCATTAGTATATTCTGCATGTCTCCCATGCCCAGTCATAAATAATGAGCAAAACGGCCAATGAGAATGCAATGAGACCTTATATAACACTTAAGTATCAACTATGTGCTAGGCAGTTAGCTAGCAATAGATTTTAAGAAATGAAAATCTACTTGACCCAGAAAATCAAACTGAGTAGGGAAGGAAGGAAAAAACACGGGGTAGGGAAAGTGAAGGAAAAAGTATTTTAAAGCAGAAACAAGAAACTATGGCCATCCATCATGTGAGTTATCCAGAATCAGCAGGACAGCAAAAGCAACCAAATTCTGGGGACCAATATCTGAACACACATAAAGGGGAAATTTCTGCTTAGCCTCACTAATTGCCCAATAAAGTGAAACAAGGATGAAAGAGATTACATCAAGTGGCCTCTAGCAGAAAAATGAAAAGGTAAGGAGCACAAAGTCTCCAGAATGTCTCCTCAGCTAAACTGAATAGAAATCCTACTGTGAAACAGTAATACTCCACAGTGGTCACCAATATATTACTGAACCAGGGAAAGGTATCTGCAGTCTAAAACAGACAGATATCATAGTAGATGGTGAGATTAAGGACTATAAAATGTGAACAACTCATAAACTGACTGCAGATTTTCAAAGGAAGTCTAAAATGAAAAGTGACATCAAAAATATGCCTAAGCAATAGGCCTATCATTTGCTAAGGGGGAAAAAAAACAAGAATTTGTGTCTTTCAGCTTTCCCTTCTAGTCTCAGTTCTGAAAAGCCTTTACTAAGGAACACCGGCATGAACTGATGCTCCTTCATCCATAATCCATCATCCAGTCTATAGGCCACCTGGTGACCACAACACACACATACACTGGTCAAAACTCGACATTTGGTTCCTAAAATTATCAAATGGCTGGGAGAAACCCTGGATGAAAACCCTTTCTTACCCTCTTCCTGAGGAAAACACTGAATTGGTGGTTTACTACACTCTAAAAGCAATAGCAAAGGGCTAGGATAACTTCTTTCCCCTCCATCAGAAATAAATAGCCTGGGCATGGTGGCTCATGCCTGTAATCCTAACACTCTGGGAGGCTGAGGCAGGAGCACTGCTTGAGCTCAGGAGTTCAAGACCAGCCTGAGCAAGTGCAAGCTTCAACTCTAGTAAAAATAGAAAAAACTAGCCAGACACTGTTTGCAGCACCTGTAGTCGCAGCTACTCACAATGCTGAGGCAAGAAGATCACTTGTGCCCAAGATTTTGAGGCTGCTGTGGGCTATGACACCACGGCACTCTACCCAAGGTGGGAAAGTGAGATTCTGTCTCAGGGGGGAAAAAAAAGGTGAAATAAAAGAAATAAACACCTTACACATAAAAATTCCCAGACTAATAGTGCCTATATAGTACATAAGAAACTTAAATGTTTGGTTTTTGAACTAAACAAAAATTTCCCAGTACAAAGCTAATTAGCCCACCACAGAATGAAATCTACAGTCCTGGCCTGCAAAAATGAAAAAAGGCTGGATGACTGCACTAAACTTGCCTTGAATATAAATATTATGCAAAAATTTTAAAAAGTAATTTATCTAAACACAGTGTAGGTAGCTTTGCAATCAGTACCTCATAAATAAAGAGAGAAAGATGAAGGGAAAGCTCTCTAATTGCTTTTAAAATTAGTTCCAAGCAAAGAAATAATCTCACAACCAACAAGGTCAACAACAGTTAAAAAAAAAAAAAAAAAAGAATATATAGATAGTCCTCAGTAAAAAGCACAGCTTAAAAACTTCAATGAATCAAGATATCTGACCTACTATGAAAGGAAGATATCCAGAAAAGCCTGAATCAGAGTAGAGGTGTTGAAAGAACATCAATTGGGGACCAATCTTCAAAAGCACTTAAAATCCTGAAATTAACCCCTCTGGTATACTGAACTCAGTCTGCACTATGCTAATGGAATACACATTATGAGGAAAATCACCTTACAGAGAGCAGGAGGTCTAGTCAACCCAATGGCAGCAACTAGATTAAAACTGGAGTGGGGAAGAGGAAGTGCCTAAGAAAACTAAGCCATGTGTGACCTAGCCAGCAAAACAAGCAATGCAATTAGAAAGCAGGAAAAAACAGGATTGCAAAAACTCCTCCAGAGACTGGCAGACACCAGCACACTGGTGAGAAGTTAAAAGGGTCAGAAAGGGCTATGGAGGAATGCTCACCTCACTAATAAATGGATGAATTCCAGGTGGGGGTCGGACGGGTCTCCCGTTTCCCTTCATCTCATCAAAACAAGAGTCCGTCTAGTTACAGTGGGTCCAACAGGGTGTATCTCAGCCCCACTCCAAGGGGGCTTCTTCCCGTCCCCGCACCAAAAGGAGAGGTTAAGGCCCAGAAATAAGAGGTCATTCAGAGACATGAACGAAAGGCAGTGGAGTCTAGGTTCTGTGTGGACAATGTGGCCTTATTTACTTGGGTGCAAGCAAAAAAGAGGTAGCAGGTGGGTTACAGCGGGGGTGGGCATATAAGAGTTGGAGGGATAGGGATTGGTATACTCATTCATTCATTCCTGGGCAGGACATTCTTTCCTGGGAGGGAAGGTTCTATTTGGGCAGGTCCCTATATTGGGCCCTATGAACTGGGTTACCCTGGAAAGGCTATCAGAAGCAGTCAGGGAGGTAAAATAATTGTTGGGAGATGATAAAAACACCTATTCAAAAGGAACTTACGGAATTAGGTCTTACACCTTTGATTTAAACATCTATTAAATGCCTACTACATTTACAGCACTCTGCAACATTCAGAAAGAGAGGATATGGAACTGAGAAGACTATGCCATTCCTGGCCTGAGGGAAGTTTAGACTTCACCATGGAAAACAGGCATGTATATAAATAAATATTACAAAATGCTAAGAAAAAAGGAAAGATGGGCAGTGCCTGTGGCTCATCGAGTAGGGCACCAGCCCCATATACCTAAGGTGGCAGGTTCAAGCCCAGCCTTGGCCGAACTGCAAAACGGAAAAATAGCCGGGCGATGTGGTGGGCGCCTGTAGTCCCAGCTACTCGAAGGCTGAGGCAAAAGAATCGCCTAAGCCCAGGAGGTAGAGGTTGCTGTGAGCTGTGTGACGCCACGGCACTCTACCAAAGGGCGATAAAGTGAGACTCTGTCTCTACAAAAAAAAAAAAAAAAAAAGGGAAAGACAATTCCTATGGACATCTCTGGCCTAAAGGAACCTCAAGAACTAAGGCAAGAAAGAGGGTTACTTCAGCATAGCAAATATGTTAAATGCTCACAGTACAGTGAATATGATAGTGCTGTCAACTCTGGAAACAACAGAGAATTACTGCAGCTCACATGACTGAGAAGAAAATATGAACAAGAAATATGAACATACTAGCACCAGGAAGATTTAGATAAATTGAAGGTGTAGAACTGTGTGATAGTGATGATCAAAGGAACTGGAGAGGAAGGAGAGAGAGAGAGAGAGAGATGGATTGAAAGAGGTAAATGCTTATGGTTCAAGGAAGGATTAGCCACCAAAACCCATTAGGAGACTGTTAAAATCCCACAAAAATTATTTGAAGGAGATAGGTAATATCATGGGAAAGGGAATACATAACTAAAGAAAATGAAAGAAAATATATATTTGTAACAGGGAGTAGATTACAGAGCAACAAGACAAGGGACATGCTATCTTCTCCAGAATAAAATTCACTGAGAGCTATCAGCTCTTTAAGAAACACTGTTATATACCCAAATTCCAAAACCTCATCACCTAGAGTCACACTCTAAACCCATCCCGTCTCCAGCTAAGGAATAGGTCACAGCAAGGTGCTAAATGGTGGCACCTAGATATCAATCTTTTTAAGATCAATTTTCTTTTATTTATTTATTTTTTATTTTTTTGCAGTTTTTGGCCAGGTTTGGGTTTGAACCCGCTACCTCTAGCATATAGGTCCAGTGCCCCATTCCTTTGAGCCACAGGTGCCGCCTAGATATCAGTCTTAAAAAACAAGACATACACATCTTATAATCTTAAATAGATGAGCTTCAGACCCACCCATAGTCTCCTAATAGTAATTTTTTTCACTATTATAACAAAGATTTTTAGAGTTCTTCTCAAAAACGCCCAGATCAAACAAATCTAAAACTGATACAGAATGCCTCTGCCAGCCTCTGACATATTCTTTGTCTTTTGATCACATCGCTACAGTCCCTACATCTCCCCATTGGAGACTGGTAAAATGCTATATCCATTTCAAAGAGCTTCTGCTTTTCTCCAAGGTCCTTAATGCCAACCTGGAGTTCCTGTCTAATTTGCTATTTGCCTTATGCTCCCAGGCACGGTGCAAGATCACAATCAGTGGTGTTTATTGGTCTACCTACAAGTACTTCACTTAGGGATTCTAATCCTACAGCTTTCGGTTGGTATGCACCTCAGCATTGGCAAAGTCTGCTTGAGGATTTAGAGGGAATGGTCATCTTGCTTTCAGAAATCTAAGCTGGAGGGAATACGTTGAGAACTGCTTTTAATGGCAAAGCACTCTGGGGCCCATACAAGGAATGGAGTTATCTGCACCCCTCCCCCACTATCCTGCATCTGACAAAACACCTTTTAAGAATCCAGGGGGCATCACTAAAAATGTACCTACCTGCAGCTCCTTTCTACCAACTGACTATATGAGAAACCCAGGTAGATCAGGTCTGGGAGATGAATTCCCAAGACAGTAAGGACATTATGAGATTAGGCAGATTGCGATTTTAACAAAACTGGTCTGTTAATGTCCAGGTCTGCATATTTAGAGGTCTTGGTGTGAAAGAACCTTTATGTGGTAAATAAATGCACAGAGAGGAAGCTGAAAGACACGATGGTATAAATGAATAGAAACTGATGCAGTGAGGACTACCAGCTGAGGGGAAGGATGCAGGACTCTACCTTTGGATTTCCACATTTTCCTGGAATACTAAACTGCAGGGCTTGGGCCAGAGGGTGAAGGGATGGGGTGAGGTGTGGGCCCAGAAACAGAAAAACAACAGAAAACAGGGAGAAACAGACAAGCCAGGGCAAGGAGATTGAGGAAAAGGTCCTGCAGCTGAAAGCAAATCCCCCCATCCCACCAACTCCCCCTGCAGTTTTTGGCCGGGGCTGGGTTTGAACCCACCACCTTCAGCATATGGGGCCAGTGCCCTACTCCTTTGAGCCACAGGCGCTGCCCAACTGAAAGCAAATTTTATACACGTAACTCCTGGGGGTTGGGTAATTTATGTACCTGTTTTCAAGGTAAATTTCAGCTCTGGTTCTCTTACTCAACTACAATAGCCCTGCCAGAGCAGACAGCATGGGGGAATAAGTCAGCCCCTTCATCAGATGCCTGGGGGCTGTTTCCTTTGTCATTAACACTTCAAGTGTAACACAAAGCCCACAGCAGCCCTGGGCAACAGAGCAATAGGCTTTCCAGTTTCAGATCAAAGCCTACTGCTCTCTAGGAAGCCCAGAGATTGCACAATGTGTTATCTCCTTTAAGGCAGCTGCTCAGGAAACCCATAGCCTTTCTCCAAGACTTCGTACTTATTTCTTTAAGGCAAACAATGGATAAAGCAAACTATAGCTTTACAGAGACCCTGATACATGGTCAGGTTCACAAGAGCATCACATGTCAGTTTTCTAAACTGGCTCAGCCTAAAGAAGGTAAAGTCTCCTAAGAACTGACACTAGATTAATACAGAAGAACAGTACTGCAAAAACACAATTAACATCAGACACATCCAATGTGAATCCTCGTGAGAAATATTACACACCTCTGCTTTTAACTCTCCCTCTTAAATAAGACACAGGGGAAGAAAAATCACCAGGGAATCCCCATTGTGGCTGTAACTATACAAGTGCAAAGACTGGGCAACAGGCATCTCCTCGGCGTCTGGGGTTTCTAGTTTCCTTTACTACATTCCCACTCTTATTGCTCACAAGAGCAACAAGCTCTAACCAAAATTCAGGCTACCCATGAATATTAGAAAGTCTTGGGTGAAAATAGTTCCTCTGATCACAGTGTTTTGTCCAACCAAGCACTTCCCAATTAGAAAGTACCCAAAAAAGGAGAGTGAAAGAGTTAGCCAAGGACAAAACCTCATCTTCCTGTATAATTTAAGAGAAATGAACATGTCTCTGTGTATGGACCCAGAGCTAAGGACAGGGATTCCTTGAAATCTGCCCTTGGAGAATCCAATTTGCCCTATTATTCCCCAAGTTTATAGCTATCTCAGAGGAAAAGAAAGAAAAGAATCTCTCCAAGCTTTCTTGAAGCTGAAGTCCCATTGGATCCTCATCACAAAGCTTACAGGGATCACTGCCTCATGGTTGGGACCACTGCCTGCCCTCTGGCCACAGACTTCCCTCTTCACCTACTCTTCCAGTTCCTTAATATGTACCCTCTCTCACTTTGTTCTTTGGCTAGAAAAGAATCCAATACTATAAGCTTTCAGGGTATCTTCTTCTCCATTTCAAGGCCACAGGTCTGCAAAAACAGGCCTCCAGAATTAGAGAAGTAATTAGGGTAGGTAATATCCTGAGCCTTTCTTTCCAGGCTCTCCACAGTCCACAATCATCCATCACATACCTTCATCTCTAAACAATCCCTAGTATTCTGTGTTTCTGCAACTACAAGACCACCCAATTCCTAAAACGCTCCCTTGATGTTTTCCTTGCAGATTCTACCAGCCCTATTCTAACTAGGGCAGGCATACATTCTTGTGCAAGCTGTGCCTTGCAGAAGGGCACCTGGCCAAGAGGACAAAGGGATAGCAAGAGCTGAAATTCAGCCTTCATTCTATTTGCCAAGCCATGTTCCCTGACACACTGCCTAGAGGAAGGAGCACCCTTCTCTAAATTTGCACAAAGGTACCACAGGGGCTAACAGAGGTCCTGCCCCTCCCCAAATATATATTTTATATATATATATATACACACATACATATACATACACATACACACACACATATATTTTTAAATACTTTACTGGCTCACCTTGTAACTATAAGAGTTACATGTAGTAAAGGAAGTAGAAATCCAAGACTCTGAGGGATTTACACACGTTGCTCAATCTTTACACACACAGTTATAGCTACACAGGGATTCCCAGGTAATTTTTATTGTTATACCCATGTTGTAAATCTCTGTGAACTTTAAAATAAGCATAGAACAAAACTCTGCACTCTTTTCGTAAGAGTTCTGCAGGTCTTTAAGTAGAAAAGCAAGTACCCTGACTCATCCAGTATAAGGACATACTACTGGCTCAACATACACCATTCTCATTCTTCACACCATTCTCCCCTAGTCTTTGGTCAGCTGAGGTTTACCAAAAGAAATACTGGAACTCCTTGCTACAATCAATTTTTATTTAGCATACTCTTCTTATAAATGCAAATTACTTTCACATCTTGTAAATTCAAACCACCAAAGCAAAGCGCTTAAATCCAAGCATGCCATTCCCCAGTTTAAAATTCCTCAAAATAAAACCTAAAAAGCATAGTATATGTCTTCAACATGTGGTTCTCCCCCTAATTCTCAAGCCTATTTCTTACCACTCCCTAACATTTAACTATCCTCTATTCTAATCATACAAAATCACTTCCAGTTCATCATATGCCCCACCTTCTCTTTCTCTTCATGGTTTTCTTGAGATATTCATAGGGCAAGTGTGATCTATCCCTGCCACAGGGTGTCATAACACTCATGAACCATCCACAGTGGTCATCCATTCTCTATTCCTCAAAACACACCCCTAATTCTTGTCACTGCTTCTTTTCATGTCAGAAATGTCTTTCTCTCACTTTTCATCTAGCTAACTCTTAATCGACCTTCAGGCCTTAAATGTCACTTCCTCAAAGAAGCCTTCCCAGATTACACACTCCCCTAAATTCTAAAGTTTTTTCTTTCATAGCACTTGGTATACATGAAATTGCCTGTGTATTTCTGCTACCAGACTTTAAAGTTCCCAAAGAGCAGAGACAGGGCAGTATCTTTCATTCCCTACTGCATCCCCAGCACAGGACCTGGTGCAAAGTAGGCACCCAATAAATATTATCAATGATGACTGCCCCATTCATTTGAATCCCTAGAGCTATACTGTCCCTAACAGTAACCACTTAACTCTTGTGGCTGTTGAGTCCTTTAAAATATGCTAGAATGAATGAAGATGTGGTACCAGTGTAAAATACACACAAGATTTCTAAGACTTATAAAAAGAGGAAAAGATCTCAATTTTTATATTCTTTAAATGTTGACATAATTTGGATATAAGTCAAACTAAAATTGTTAAAATTAACGTTTCTCTTTTGTTTTTTAATATAGCTATTTGAAAACATAAAATAACAAATACACCTCGCCTATACGATGCACGTTACTAACCTACTACATAGCACTGGCCTAGAGAGCCCTTCCTCCCATTTGTTAATAACTTTTCGTTCTGAACATTCAAGATGTACCAAAATTGCCTTCTCTTCAGTATACTCTCCACCAATGTACTCAAGGCACATTATATTACTTCTTATGTGGCTCCTTAGTAAACTCTTCTAAAGTAATTTCAAATAATGGAAATCATTCCTGATTTCCCTCACAAGCCATATGTTGTAGACTGTTACAGCTAGGCCTTATTTAGAACTTAGTTAAAATGGAGTAGGATCTCAGGAGTGAACAGCAAAGAAGAAAAAGGTAACACGCCTTGGTAAGACAACAAATTTTATAATCAAGATCTGGCCTAAACCAGGAAATATATTTCAACAATTTCCCATCAGCCATTATACAAAGGGAAATGCATCTTTTACCCCCTGAGGAGTTCCAAAGGATCCTGGAAAAACTAAAAATACTCAGTACTAGGATAGCTCTTACTGCAGAAAATCTGCTTTCATCCTACCTAAGCTGTAACACCCCCCTAAAAACTGCTTGAAATTCAGCTACATAATCTATATTAACATAATGCTTTGGCTGGTGATGCAGCCACAAAAATTAACGTTCAAGAATTTCAAAGTTGTGGTTGCTGTGGGAACCTTAATTCCAACTGTATGGCACAGATGCAGAAGTGTGGAGTATCTCCGATGCTGGTAAAATTGGAGATGTGTATTTACTCTGTGCAATGAGGCAGAACTACTGTTACTCAGAGATCCTTATTTTGGTATTTCTAGGCTTTCATGCATTTAAATTCTCAACCCCACCACAATATTGTTTGCTGCATTAAACTGCCTCCTCAATGGGGGAAAAAGGGAGAGAATGAATTGATTGGTCAAACATTCAAATCATTCACCCAGTATGTGTTTTTTTTAATGCATGATCTGATTCAAAAGATAATCATGATATTTTTATTTTACCCTTATGGGCCGTCTATAAACTCTCATACAAATGAAAACAGTGGGCTCAGCGCCTGTGGCTCAACAGGCTAAGGTGCCAGCCACGTACACCTGAGCTGGCGGGTTCGAATCCAGCCCTGGCCCACCAAACAACAACGGCTGCAACCAAAAAATGGCTGGGCGTTGTAGCGGGCGCCTGTGGTCCCAGCTACTTGGGAGGCGGAGGCAAGAGACTCGCTTGAGCCCAGGAGTTGGAGGTTGCTGTGAGCTGTGATGCCACAGCACTCTACCCAGGGTGACAGCTTGAGGCTCTGTCTCAAAA
>CAUYRH010135941.1:0-13099 GCA_963574655.1 Perodicticus potto | reverse complement strand
GGAATTCTGATTTAGGAATAAAGGGAAAAAGTAGAAAATGAGTGACTATGTAATGAAATACTTAACATTTTGCATAAAAAGCAGACTCTTTAGGTTAATATAGCTGCTTATATTTGATCTTCATATTTTCATATATTTTAGCTTGCAAATATATACATATATAAAAGTATATTTCCATATATAAATAGCTAAAAATGAGTAATGAGTTGATTAGATTTACAGTTTACCACAAGTTTTATTTTTCATAAAAGGAAAAATGTTAAGTTTCCACAAGGAAGAAATCTCCAATAACTTTGCTGAAGGTGACCATGCTTCCTCAAACACATTTTATCTAGAAATAGCAATGTTACATCTAGGACAGCTCTCACTTGAGACATAATATGAATAATAATTATATTTTATATTTTCATAAGTTATATAAATTATAATTATATTGTATGTAATAGTAAGTATAATTTTTAAATAATACTTGATATATAGCTATGAAATCTATGATGGCTTTTTAGAGATGAACAATTAGTGAGAAGTTGTAGACCAGAGTTCTTCAAGCATCCAGAGGTCTAATCTGTTCAGTTACAGTCCCTAAAGGAGAGCAAATAAAACTGCTATGAACAATGTTTTACAAAATGTCTTGCTATAGCGAGAGAGAGAAATATGGTTTATATATACATATATATAGAAAGAGAGAAAATAAAGAGAGCACAATCTAAGAGGTATGTACTTTCTAAACCTACTCTTTGAATACATAAAGACAAATCTTATTATATCTGGGTTTTTTGCACTCTATATTGCTATTTTAAAAATTGATTTAATTAAGGCTTCTTGGATATATTTTAGATTATGCTTTTTGTCAAGTAATATTTAAACATAGTGTGAATCAGAACTATATTTTAGAGACCCTGGAAGAATATATTTACCCAACTGTCACTTACGTTAAGACAAACTCATCATGTAAATGATTTGTGAATAATATCGGCATATCTGTCTTCACATTCGGGAATTAGCTAGGTGGTTAGTAAACACAATTTTTTTTTTTCTTACAAGAAGTAATACTACTTTTCTTCCATTGGAGAGTTGGGTATTTTAACACTGGACAACGTAGAATTCAATATTGACTAAATGGAATTACTGAGGTGAGTACCTGCCCTTGATAGGTGGATGTCTGCTATTTCTCAGACATAGAAGACAACACACAGTTTATTAACAGGAACAATTTACAAAGCCATAGTACCCAGTAGAATCTGTATGGAATCATGGATTTAGAAGATTTTTGGAGCCTAATAAGAGGAGAGAGTGAATGACTCTTTGAAATGTATTGATGTTGATCAATATACATTGAAATATGTTCCATACAAGTTTTTCATTAATACATTCCTTGTAATATTCTGATAAACTTGAATCAGATAGAATTTAAAAATACAATACATAGCATCTATATTTGAGGACTTTATAATGAATTTGCTAAAGTATATCAAATTTCACTAAAATGTAAGTCTCATGGGAACTAATTTATTACTCTAATTTATTGATTGATATTTTCTAAGTATCTGTATGTATTCTAAGAATACATATGTATTTATGTATTCTAGTGTCTGATACAGTAGGCCTTTAATAAATAGCAGTATAATAAATGAATATGTATAGGAGAGAAAATATATGAACTACTGTAATATTTGTGAGAAAACAATAATCAGTGTGAGATGAAAAGATCTGGGAAAGATTCATGGACAAATGGAGCTCAAATTGTGTCTTAAATGGCATATAGATGAAAATAAAGAGATTCATTTATAGTCAATACTTATAGCAATGTGTACAGAAAATTTGGTGAGTAGTGACAAAAATTAAATGTATCAAAGTGAAATATTCTTTGGAAGAGGAAGGAGAAAATGAAGTTTTGAAAGTAACTTCAAATGGAAAAAGAAGATTGATTCTTTAGATCAGAATATAGTCTTTATTCCTAGGGAAATTGAAAGTCTTTGATAACTTTGGAATGAGACAAAATCAAGAAAACTGGCAATGGAGATATTGGATGCTGGTGTTGACTAGCATGCTGATTCTACTCAATTCCTTTAAAGTAAGCTGGTTTCGATTGGCTAGGATGCATGGATGAGTGTCTGGGTATTATTTATAAAGTTTACATCAATTTGTTTAAGAAGCTTCATAAATAACTGAATTTCTTAATTACATCAAGGATACATTGCTGCTGATCCTGGAACCAGGAGATCAACATGAAGCAAAGTCCGTTAAGTACTATTGATTGTTGTGTAATGGTATTAGTTGTTTCTAGAGGGTCTGGCCATTAGTAAGGAAAAAAAAATATCCAGTGACAACTTCAGTTGGTTTTAGAGCAAAAGGCATAAAAATTCAGAGTAGACCAATGAGATTTAAGATTCCCAGGAAAAATTAAGCTCTTCCTTGAATTATTATCCCTGGAGAAAGGAAATGAATTAATCTATATGGATAGGAAACATGATAGAAGTTGAAAAGAGGTCCATATCTTTTATCATGATGGTCATTACTTCACAATAGAACTTTCTGTGGTGACAGGAATCATCTACATCTGGGCCCTTATGTGTGCTGCCTACGGGATGTATGTGGCAATTGAGTTCTTGAAATATGATTAATGGATTGGAGGAACTAATTTTTAAATTATACTTATGTTGAATTAAATGAAATTTAAATATCTTCGTGGCTAGTAGCTATATTTTTGGACCGCACAAGTCTAAACTTCTTCCTAGCAACAAGAAGCAAAACTTTGGAAATTTTCCAATGTCTGACTCTACAAAAGTGAATAGGGGATATTTCAGTAAAAATAAAATACATATATACATACATACATAAATAATTTAAAAAGTGATACAATTATAAAAATCCTGAAAAATCTGTAATCCTAATCAATAGTAGTTAACTGCCATTACTTCATGTTCTCTTCTTCACACTGAATTTTTCATATCAATTACAAGCTGGGTGCAGACCACAAAGCAATCGCTGTCTGAAACATTGCTAGTTGTTCTTGTAGAGCAAAAGAGAAGCTTGTAAAACCACATGTTCCATAGGTTCTTAAAACTCTGATCATTACTGACACACATCACTTCTGCTCATATATCTAATGCATATTATATGTATTTATGAGATATATTTTCATTCATCATACACACATACACACTTTTTTATTAGCCACTCACACGGCCACTACTGAGTCCCACAAAGTATGGATATAGAGCCTCCCTCAGAAGGAGTAGTAGTAATACAGTCTCTCACAGTGGCCAAAAAGGGTGAGAAAGAGAATATTTACTGGATTCATGAATGGGTATTTGCTACCAGATTCTGTGTATCCCAAATAGATCTTAATGCTACGAACCTATCACCTGTCAGTATAGATATAACAATGAGGCATGGCATGTTATGTTTTTCTAGTACCATCCTTCCCCAGCTTTCACATGATCACATCCCTTTCATTCTTTACCTGTTAGTTTAAATATCACCATCTCAGAAAGAAGTCTCCAATACCCTAATTTAACTAAGAGAACCTTGACACATTTTTGGTATAATGTATGTCAATTAAATAGAATATGCTCTGAATTTATTTTGTACATTTAATAGAATAAGTAGGAATAGCATTAGTCAGACTAAGACAGGCCCTTATTTCAAGAGGACCCTTTGGGTATACGTTTCACTTCCCTGTTACTGTGTAAATTCCTGGAAGGCAAATTTAAAGATTAATTCATTCCTAATATCCTGTGACTTAATGTCCAGCCAACAAGTTGAATGATAATTTGAATGAATTACATAAAGAATAAATCTGAGTATTCTAAGCAATGTTTATCATAAATAGTAAAAATATTAAACTAGATAAAACATAAAATTATAAATATAAAATGTTAAGCAGAGGAACATTTTAAAGCAGGGGATAGGGATAAAGGAACATTTCTTTACAGTACAACTCATGAGACATGGTAAAATTATGTTGTCTTTTTAGAAAAATGAAGTCACTGCTTAAAGTTATATCTCAATAATTGAAATGAAAAGGACAGATTCTTGAGCAATTTCCAACTTAAGATAATAGTAATTCTAAAAAAAATTTGTCTCAAATGAATTATCTGAATTTCTCAATAATTATTTTAGGGATATGTTAATTTATTTTTACTCATTTGGATACTTGAAATGAGAAATTTTCTAAAATGCTGGTACTTCATATAAGTCAGTTTTGTAGGACTGGTATGAATAGATCAACCAATCTCTTACTCTCTTTTTACCTGCATAAGTGAGTCATTGGCCTTCTACACTGATATTATAACCTATGGTAAATCCTGTTATCATCTATATCCATAGTGGGCCTCTCTTTCTGGTTAAAGGTTTCACCTCCTTCCCCTCTCTTTCTTCCCACTGACTCTTTCTAGATCTGGCCCTACTCTCCTTCTGTCTAAATAAATATTATAGAGTGTGATCAGCTTGCTTTTGAACTATTACTTAGTCACTGGATATTTTTGGAATATGCCAGATTAATGCTCCTAATTTACTTATTTTAGTAAGTAATTTATTATATATATGCATATATATATTCTGAAGTGCTATATTTTATTCTAGCATCAGGAAAAAATATGAAAGATAAAGAATTGTGTCAATCCCTAATGCAAGAAATAGGTAAAAGTGGTTACTTTATTCCTGTTAGTACATTTTGTAGCTTAATATTTACTACCTTTTATTAATATAAAGTCAATGACAACATAAGTAGATGCCATCAGCCCTTGAACATGGAGGTATGGATGCCAGTGACAATTATTGTAACTGGTAGGGTACAGTGGATAAAAGCTTTTTGAAGTAGAAGCAGAAATTGTTTTAATAGGTCATTTTGCACTAGAATTTTTTTTATCAGATCCTTACATACCAATGTCTTTGATTCATGTAAGAGAAAATATCTCCACAACTACTTTTGCTAAAGTCTAGAGGAAGAAGCAGTCAGTAATGGAGAAGAAAGAAAAATGCAGATTGAAAAGAATGAAGTGACAGAAACGAACATGGTGATTTTAAAAATCTATCTAGTAATTTTCGGTAAGGACTGATATTTAAACTGATACCTCAATTATGAGTATTCACCAGACATGCTGAGAACATGGACAGAACGGTAGGTCGTCATGTTTCGGGACAAATCAACAAAAGGTTGCTTCCATCATGCAAGCAGGGGTCATGTCCCCAGAGACGATCAGAGCCATGCCACAAGGAATGCAGACCGCTGGATTCTGGATGAGGTCAGAGAAGGGGCAGACTCCAAACTGTTAGATAATGAGAATTCTAAGGTGTGAAAGGACCTGTGACCATAAGTGAGTTGTAAGCACAGAGACATATGAGCTGAGATGGTCAAACAGTATTCAGAGCTTTGATTAGAATGTATCAGATGGCCTAAGCAGAGAACACTGTTGGGAGGTCAAAAGTCCAGAAATCCTGTTTTTACCTGGACATGAGTCAGCTAAGCCATTGAATCTTTACAGGCCTCAGTTTTCTCATACATAAAAATGAAGTTAATGACAAGATGTTTGTATTAGCTTCTTATTACTGCTGTTATCAAATTACCCCCACAAATGTGATTTCAAAAAAATACATATGCATGCATAGTTTAGAAATCTGACGTGGGTCTTACCAGAAAAGCAGGGACTCCACAGGGCTGAGTTCCTTATCTGGAGTCTCCAAGAGAGAATCTTTTTCTTGCTCATTTTGGTTGTTGACAGGATCCAGTTCCTTGTGATCACAGAGCTGAGGCCCCTTTTCCCTTGCTGGCTTGTTAGCTAAGGATCACTGTCAGCTTTTAGAGGTCACTGTGTTCATTGGCTCAAGGCTTCCTTCCTCTCTCTGCAAAGCCAGCCCTGGCAGATAAGGTCCATCACATGCCACACGTCTCTCCTGCCTCTTACTCCCCTGCCTAATGTCTCCAGGCTTCCTCTTTCACTTTTAGGGCATTAGTTACCTTAGCTAATGCCCAGTAATCCAGGATAATCTTCCTATCATCCATTCATTAATATACTTAAATTAATCTTCACCTTAATTATTTTTTCCATGTAAAATAGCACACTCAATGGTTTTGAGAATAAATATCTAGATGTCCAGGGATGAATAGAAGGACTCTATTCTTACCACCATTTTTTTCTTAAAATTTGTTATACCTACAAAAAAATACATGTGTGTGTGTGTATGTGTGTGTACATACATACATATATTTGTACACACACGTATATATATGTACACACATGTATACATTATATGCATGAATTTCATTTTGGCATGTCAGTACATCAGTTTGGAATGTGTTAGACATTTTAAGTGGTTTCCATTAATATCATATAGAATATATTGTATATGGAATATGTACATATTATATATATATATATATATATATATATGGAATATACATAAAACCATAGTGTAGTGTGAAGCAAATGATAAAGGGAAAATCTATATTTCTCTTTCTTCTAAAATTAGGTCATTTTATGTTTACATAAAATTTATCTGAAAAATGATATCATACTTCTATAAAATGGGAGTGAGAGAGAGAGAGTGCATACTGGCCACTTGATTTATTTTGCTGTATATGTGGAATTGGCTATTTCAAAACCACTGCTGTGAGATGTTCATGTTGCCCTTTAAAATAAATTAGATTTTCTTAGACTTTGTCAGTGTTTTGATGATATTTTATAAAGCATATTTTTAATTATGAGGCATTTTTCACTTTCAGAATATTACTTAAATATTTGTATTTAATATCTTAATTAATTTTTGCTTGCCAATTTGTTTTTTTGAACATTTTTAAGTACATATTATTTTTTCTAGTTTACCCCAAATTTTATTGTAAGAGGAATGTATTTTTTAAAAATGAATTAAAAAGGACATATGATCCTGATACAGGCCTTTTAAATGCCCTTTTCCATAAATGCAATCTGTATAGTACGTCCTCTTTGATCAACGGCAGTATAAATGTTAATGCATCATGGTCCGATTTTTGCTCCACTGCATGAACATAGCATAATAAAAATATGTTCTTCTGGAACTAACTCATTAGTTGCTATTTCTTTTTCTCATGACCTTTGGGAAAGTAAATAATATTATAAAGCCCAAACAATCTTGTAATGCATATCCCCAAATGAATGAGGAAAATTGCACTGCATTTGTACAATCTCGAATTGGGTTAGAGTCCTTGGGGCTGGAGTGTCACCCAGCACAAGACCACATATTCTGCCCTTTAATTGAATCAAACTGTAAATCTTGTAGTTATTTTTATTGCTGCTTGTTCTCTGCTTTGGGTGACAACTTAATAACCCACAGTAGTATCTGGCTATAAAGTGGTACACATGACTGGTCACAGGCGGTAAAGGGAGCCCTTGTACTTTTTGATTGCTACTGGAAAATCATTTGTACAGTTTGTAACAGAAATGAATAAATGAGTGAATGAATGAATAAACACAGCAACTTAGGTCTTGCTGAAAGGTGACTAGAAAATCAAATTGAAAGCTCATTTTCTTTACTATGTACAGTATATGCTTTTCTAGATGGATCTGGGGAAGAATTTTTGCTATGTCTATGACTGATGGCAAGTATAATTTTATCTTTTATCTTTTATATTTTATATTTTATATGAAAATATACCCATTAAATATATCCCATCCTTATAGTTCACTTATTAAAATCGTTTTTAGACTGTGGTTTCCAGTTTCACAGTAATTACAACATATTTATTATCTGCCTTATTTGAAGAGCATCACCAAATGCTACCTTAGGTATTCAGCTCTCTCTAAAATGCATTTAAAACTTTCAAAACACATTTTTGATATTATGTATCCTTGGACTTCACCAGTAAAACGTTGGTGAGAACACACAGATACACACATAATCTCACACGCACACAGACTCACAGATACACACACACACACACACACACACACACACACACACATTTCTCTGATTTGTGATCAGAGCTAGGAGATCAAAGAAGCCATTATGTTTTTAGGAGAAGCTCATTTAATCTTCAGATACACACCAGTATCTAAAGGCTTTTCTTCTTAAAAAGTCTTAGATCAATATTTCTCATTTTTATCTGCTATCAGTTCTTGCTGCTTCTACTGTATTTTAGTATTTTAGGCCTTCATCTATCTCTGGCTTATACACTGCAATAATTTACCAAAGATTTCCCTGCCTCCATTTTACCCTGCTATAGATTAGTTGTTACCTTGCAGGAGAATAAACTCCCTACAGGTTATCTGATAGTACCACACCTTTTATAATCTCTAATGACTCCTATAGCCTGCAGATAAAGGTGATATTCCTTAGCTAGACAGTGAAGCTTTTCTGAAATTCTCAGTTATTTTCAATTTAAAATTAG
The DNA here is from genome assembly GCA_963574655.1 of Perodicticus potto. NCBI lineage: Eukaryota > Metazoa > Chordata > Mammalia > Primates > Lorisidae > Perodicticus > Perodicticus potto. The sequence goes on along the minus strand of CAUYRH010135941.1, from coordinate 4,731 downwards.
TAGTTTTCTCTAACAAAGGAAAACTGCTCACTCTTTGCCCTTGAATAAATAATTAGCATATATAATGATGCACCAATTACATAATCTCTTACATAGTTTAGTAATCTCATCACAGTTTAGTGATGGCTGGTGTTTAGTACATGAAAAGAGGAGAGAATATATACTTAACTACTCATGTACTTAACTACTTTCTGTGATCTGATAGAGTCATTCTCATATCTCTTTCTAGTATTTATTTCAGTACATTATAGTTAACTTACATTTCTCCTTTCCTTACATTTTAACATAATTTCCTTCATGTTCCTCATCTATAACAGGCACCTAATGTTTGATGCTGAGTAAAACACTGAGACAAAATAAGACAAGGATCAATATGAGGGCTTACAAGGTTTATTCAATGTTTGGTACATACAGAGAAAAAACTGAAAAACTGTGTGCTCCTAATCAAACTACTTTAAAGCAATTTAAGTTCTATGAAAAAAGAGACTTTTCACTCACTCACGTGTCACTGGCTCTTTGAAGAGACTCTGGCACATAGTAGATGCTCAAAAATTGTTGTAGAAGTAATTCATAACTAGGTATTCCTCTTGAGGAAGTCTGGTATTATGAAGACAAATTAATCTTGTTGAATATATTAGAGATTTAAAATGGTAGAAAAATTATAGCTCTAAAGAACTAAACTCAATGTTTGTGATAGAGAGTTGATGAAAAGTAGTTCAACACAGTTTAGTGATGGCTGGTATTAGAATCCCATGGGATAGAGCTAGTTTGTGGTTAGACTTTGCAGCAACACTGCACTAGAACTTAGTTTTCAGCTAAGGAATGATATCCTTAGCATTTATTTAAGTTTCTTAGAGAAGATGGTTTGAACTGTGAGTAACTCAGTTGTTGATGGGGAAGACTACAAAAAGAAGAGGAAAATTTTCAGTATTGTTCCTTCATAAATGTCCTTCATTTGAAGTGAGAAAATAATAGATAAATAGATGGATAGATAGATATGAGAATGATGCAAAAGACCGCTGGAGATCCTTGCAAATAAAAATCTTTGCAAAAGCTTGAGAAAGAGAGAAAAAGAGAGGGCATGCATGTGCTTAGATTTGACTGAGTTGACAAAAAAGTAAATTTAAAATGGCTTAAAAGAACAGAATAAGTTTACCTTCTTTACAACTAACTGCATAATGTAGATGGTGTTTGGGTTGGTTAATGAAGCCTCATGAAAGACTTAGATTGCTGTCAGTTTTTCACTCTGCCTTTGGATTGTCCTTAGGCCCCTTAGGTTCTTGAAATACTAAAGTGATGTCATACAACAATACTTAACTTGAGGCTGGGGGCAGTGGCTTCTACCTGTAATCCTAGCACTCAAGAAGGCCAACACAGGTGGAGTGCTTGAGTTCAGGAGTTCAGTATAAGCCTGAGTAAGAGTGAGACCCCATCTCTACTAAAAAGAGAAAAACTCACTGGGTGTGGTAGGAGTCGCCTGTAGTCCCAGGTACTTGGGAGGCTGAGGCAAGAGGATTGCTTGAGCCCAGGAGTTTGAGGTTGCTGTGAGCTATGATGCTAGCCTGGGGCAACAGAGTGAGACTGGCTCAATAAAAGAAAAATACTTCACTTGACAATATGATATAAAACAATTCTGCTCATCTCTCTTTTAGAGTGAGGAAAGTTTACCCAAAATGCTATAGCAGTTTTCATTTTGCGCTAGTAAGGAGAATTGTATCACAGGTACATAACTAATAGAATTTCCATGAATAGCCTAAACTTTGGAGTGTTTAATCCCAATCTGAGGATTAGGGTCACCCTGCCTCAGAGAGGGTACCTAAATAAAATTGCTTTTCTGCAAGAAGGGCTAAATAATTGGGCACTAACAATGTGGATTCATTGTTTTAGCTATGAATTCCTATAAATTGGTATTTATATTCCTGATTTTGTCTTAATAACACATAGAAAATTAAATTTTCAGTAGTACATATAAGTGTCAGATTTCAAATGTGTACAACTTGTATAATTGGCAGTAAACAGCAATGTTAAATGACTATTAGAGGTAAGTATGTGGTACTGTTTCTAAATTTTCATGTGTATTTTGTCTGAGATGTTATCAAATAAAAAAATTGGATGTTTTATTATGAAAAGGAATTTTTTTAAAGGATGGATAACAACTAAAGTGTAGATGCTTCTCCTAAAGTGTTATTAATGTGCTCCTAAAAAATCTCATGTTCTGTACAAACTATAAATATCAGGGCTCATGAAAAGAATAAAGCTAAAAGCAGAATAATGAAAATCTAGTCAATATAACTATGCTGCTAACTAACACAGTAACATTAAAAATAATGTGATAGCATAGTTACATATAAAATGGCATTCCTAATAAATAAATGTTATTTATACCTTGAATATAAAAATGTTCCTTCCTTTCTTTCTTTTTTTTTTATAGAATGAAAGGGGTTGTAAGCAAAGATTGAGACTTGAAAGAAATAAATACCAGGAAGTATCATTGTAATTGTACATCAAATGTGTATCAGGTGACCAGGAGGCAGATGGGCATGTGAATAGACCTGGCACACTGCTGTGTGTTGCTCCCAGCTCTCTGTGTCCTTGCCCTTGGATTTTCATTTCAGATGCTATTGCACACTCGCATGGCACAATACATTGATAGATGAGGGGAGAAATCTCATATGAATTAATAGACTTTATTTGACTGACATTATTCTTCTGATTGTCCATCCTATGTGAGCAATTCACATCACTGAAGCACAAAGCGTAGCAGTGCTGGTCATATTCAAATAAACCAGTTGTATTTCAGATGATTGTATTAGATCCAAAGAATTACTGGATAGCCAGGTGGGAATGTATTTTGAATGACAACTACTTACTACTACTTACTTAATTGCAGAGAAGTTTCCATAGACCCACTAAAGTTGTTTGTGCACTTTTAGTTATAGCTATAGTTACAGCATAACTGTATGCTGATGCCATACCACTTGAAATCCTGAAAACTTCTCTAGAGGTAGATAGTGTGAATGATTTCATCCTTCCTAGTTATTGTCCACTTCTAGGAGTTAAAACTATGATATATCTCAAAATTCCTCCTTCTTATGGCATAAAATTTACAATAAAGTGTTAAAACAAATAGAAAAATTAGTGATGTATTTATAGATATCACTCATTTAGCAATAAAATTAGTTTTATCTACATACATATATATGTGTGTGTGTGTGTGTCCGTGTGCTAATGTGGGTCACTGTGAAAGTTTTGAGACAGACTGTGTTATGGTCCATTATTTATTTCACTTCCAAGAAACACAGTCAACAGCTTTCTTTCTGAATCTTCCATGCAAGTTTTAAGTTGATAGGATTATTGGTGTTGCTGGGAAGGCTTCATTTCTTTCCATCTACATGGATTTTTGAATTTCCTGATTTTTGTATCTATCAAAACTTTCATAATGACATATGTGTGTATATATCCACATGCACACACATAACACAAAGCCTTCACCATCATTAAGCTGGATTCTACATTTGATTTCAAATATTTTACCAAGAAATGAAGAAAGATGATAGTTACAGTATCCCTACTAATTTTAAGTTAAAACATACCAGCTACTTAGGAAAAACATAGCTTTTATTCTTAGAAAAGAAACATGGTGTGATGTTCTCAAAAGCATATTAACAAATCCAAGATTTCTTTTTTTGTTTGTTTTTGCATGTTTTCCATGAACCAGGACATCCAATATAAAAGTCCATATTAGTTGAATTTACTTTGAATGACAAAACAAATGGGGCTCTAAAGGCTGATTTGGTCCAGGGAGAAGAAAAATGATTTTTAGCTTAATGGTGGTTACAGATTTAAAGACTATTTGTATATTTAATCATCTACTCAACCAAATGATAGTTGATATTATTCAATTTAAATTTTTGTTGCAAACAGAACATATACATATATAGTTAACCTTTGACCAACATGGGTCAATTACACAAGTGCTCTCAGAATTTCTTCTGATGGCCTAAGACAATGAAAATGAGGATCTTAATGATGCTCTACTTCCTTTTGGTGAGTAGTAAATATGCTTATTCTCCCTTATGATTGTTTTCTCTATCTTACTTTATTGTAAGAATATAGTATATAATACATGAAACATATAAAACATATGTTAATCAGCTGTTTATGGTATGGGTAAGGTTTTTGTCAGCAATAGGCCATTAGTAATTAAGTTTTAGGGAAGTTAAAAGTTCTATGCAGATTTACAACTACACAAGGAGTCAAATACTCCTAAACCCAGCATTGTTCAAGGGTTGTTGGTATATGTATAATATATGTGAACTTATTTAGAATTTATTTAGAATTTAGTTTTCAATATATTTGAATGACTCACATGCATATGGATCACATATATGACTTCACAAAAATGTACAAGTTATTTTTGTTTTAGGAGATTGAATGTTGATGGCCATCCTTCTCTGTCTTGAAACATTTCAGCAGAGAGATCTGTGGTCATTCTGATATTTCTCAGAATGATGCTTTTTTTACATCTCACTACTTACATTTTCTTCGCCTTAAATTTGGCAAAGTTAATCACAATGTGTCTAGGAGATGCTTTACTTGGATTTTGTCTTGCTGGGGTTTGGAAACTATCTACTATCTGAAGATCTGTATCTCTTGCAATGCCTGGGAAATTCTCCTCCAAGATCTCTTGGAGTAGAGCATCTGTACCTTTAGGACCATCCTCTTCTCCTT
>CAUYRH010135937.1:0-14301 GCA_963574655.1 Perodicticus potto | reverse complement strand
GTCACCCTGGATAGAATGCTGTAGCATCACAGCAACCTCCAATTCCTGGGTTCAAGTGAGTCTCCTGCCTCCGCCTCCCAAGTAGCTGGGACTACAGGCGCCCGCCACAACGCCCAGCCATTTTTTGATTGCAGCCGTCATTGGTGTTTGGTGGGCCCAGGCTGGATTCGAACCCGCCAGCTCAGGTGTACGTGGCTGGCGCCTTATCCCGTTGAGCCACAGGCGCCGAGCCTCAAAATGTTTTTTTAATGCAGAAAATAAACAAAAATCTGTCAACCAGAATCCTATACCCAGTAAAAATATCCTCCAGGAATGAAGGGGCAAACAAGACATTCTCAGATAAAGGAAAACTAAGAAAATTTATCACCAGAAGACCTATCACCAAAAATGGCTAAAGGGAGTTCTCTAAATGGTAAGAAAACATCTAAAAAAATATAGATCTCAGCCACATCATCAACCAACAGGATTTAATAATCATTGTTCATAGAACACTCCAACAATAGCAGCATGTATATATATATTTTTTTATTCTCTTGCTTATTTTTTATTTTTATTTCTTTGCTTTTTTTTTTGTTGTTGAGACAGAGTCCCACCGTATGCCCTGAGCAGAGTGGAATGGCATCATGGCTGACTGCAACCTCAGACTCAGGCTGTGGGCATTCTGCTGCATCAGCCTCTGGAAGCCACTGGGGTTACAGGCACTCACAGCGATGCCTGGATGGGTTTTTCAATTTTTTTAGGAGTTGGGGTCTCACTTTCGCTCAGGCAGGTCTCAAACTCCTGAGCTCAAGCAGGTGTCCTTCCTCAGCCTCCCACAGTGCTGGGATTACAGGTGTGAGCCACCGTGCCTAGCTGTATATTCTTTTTTTTTTTTTAGAGACAGAGTCTCACTTTGTCACCCTCGGTAGAGTACCATGGCGTAACATCTTACAGCAACCTCCAACTCCTGGGCTTAGGTGAGTCTCTTGCCTCGCCTCCCAATGTATATTCTTTTTTAAAGTGTCAATAGAATATGTGCCAACATAGACAATATCCTGGGCCATAAAAAAAAAAATCAACAAATTAAAAAAAATTGAAATCGGGGACAGTGCCTGTGGCTCAAAGGAGTAGGGCACCGGCCCCATATACCGGAGGTGGAGGATTTGAACCTGGCCCCAGCCAAAAACTGCAAAAAAAAAAAAAAAAAAAAGAATTGAAATCATACAATGTGTTCTCTAACCACAATGAAATCAAACTAGAAGTTAATAAAAGAGATAACAGGAAATTCTCTAAACACTTGGAAACTAAATGACACATTTCTAAATAATTCCTGGATCAAAGATGAAATCTTGAGGGAATTAAAAAAAATACAACAGAATGCAAGGTGGTCACTGTGGCTCAGTGAGTAGGGTGCTGGCCCCATATACTGACGGTGGTGGGTTCAAACCCAGCCCTAGCCAAACTGCAACAAAAAATAGCCAGGCATTGTGGCAGGCGCCTGTAGTCCCAACTACTTGGGAGGCTGAGGCAAGAGAATTGCTTAAGCCCAAGAACTGGAGATTGCTGTGAGCTGTGACACCACAGCACTCTACCAAGGGCAATAAAATGAGACTTTGTCCCTAAAAAGAAAAAAGGAAAATGAAAATACAACATATCAAGATTTGTGGTACACTGCTAAAGCAGTGGTGAGAGGGAATGTTTCAGCACGAAATATGTACACTACCAAAGAGGGAAAGAATAATTTAAATTCTTAAATAACCTAGGAAAAAAAGAGCAAAAAACTTCTTGACCTATGTCTCACACGTTATACAAAAATTAGCTCAACATGTATCATGAACTTAAATGTAAAACATAAACTATAAAACTGTTAGAATGGACTGGTAGGAGTAACTCACTCCAGAGCTTTGGGAGGCTGAGGCAGGATCACTTGAAGGCTGGAAGTTCAAGGCCAGCATGGGCAGAACAGCAAGTCCCTGTCTCCATTGAAAAAAAAAGAAATTAGCCAGGTGCTATAGTGGGTGACTGTAGTTCCAGCTACTCAGGATGCTGAGGCAGGAGGATCACTTGAGCCCAGGCTTTGGAGGTTACAGTGAACTAGGAGGTTATGGCACTTTATTGAGGGCAACAAAGTGAGACGCTGTTTCAAAAAGAAAAAAAGAAAAAATAGAAGGATCTCCAGAGAATGATGCAGAATGAGAAATGGGTAACTCCATAGGGTTGTACACTATGTGATTCTGTTTACTTATCATTCCTGTCTCACTTTGTCACCCAGGCTAGAGTGTACTGGAGTCATCATAGGTTACTGCAACCTCAAACTCCTGACCTCAAGTAATCCTCCGACCTCTGCCTCCTAGATGCTAGATTATAGGCGTAAGCCACCCTGCCTGGCCTATTTAACATTCTTGAAATGACAAAATTATAGTAATGGAGAAAAGATTAGTGCCTGCCAAGGGTTAAGGAGGGTCTGGGGGTGGGAGGGAGGTGGATGTGGCTGCAAGAGGGCAACATAAAGGATCCTCGTCTTTATTTTTGTTTGTTTGTTTGTTTGTTTGTTTTTTGAGACAGAGTTTCCTTGTCACCCTGCATACAGTGCTGTGGTGTCATAGCTCACAGCAACCTCAAACTCTTGGCCTCAAGTGATCCTCTTGCTTCAGCCTCCTTGATGCCTGCCACAATGCCCAGCTAGTTTTTTTTTTCTTTATTTCTACATTTAGTAGAGACGGGGTCTAGTTGTTCTGTTTTTGTTTTTTTTTTTCTACTTTTGGTAGAGATGGGGGTTTCACTCTTGTTCAGACTGGTCTCGAACTCGTGAGCTCAAGCAATCCACCCACTTTTGCCTCCTAGAGTGCTAGGATTACAGATGTGAGCCACTGCGCCCAGCCAGAATCCTTGTCTTGATGGAAAAGTTCAGTGTCTGGACCCTATCTATCTCCATTTCCCGGTTGTGACATTGTGAATGTGTTAGCATAAGAGAAAACTGGGTAAAGGGCACATGGGATCTCCTTGTATTATTCTTATAATTACATGTGTAATCTACATTATCTCAAAATAATAAGGTTAATGAAAGAAAGCACTAGGCATCCCTTTTGAGCTACAGACACCCACAAATAAGGTATTTTCTCTGTCTTCAAGGAACTCACGATATATCTATTGATAGTCAAGATACAGGGCAGCACCTGGGGCTCAAAGGAGTAGGGCGATGGCCCCATATACCGGAGGTGGCAGGTTCAAACCCAGCCCCAGCCAAAAATTACAAAAAATAAAAATAAATAAATAAAAATAAAAAGATAGGGCAGCGCCTGTGGCTCAAAGAAGTAGGGCGCCGGCCCCATATACCGAAGGTGGCAGGTTCAAACTTGGCCCTGGTCAAAAACTGCAAAAAAATAAATAAATACAAAGATAGTCAGGGGTGGTGCCTTTGGCTCAAAGGAGTAGAGCACTGGCCCCATATACTGGCAGTGGTGGGTTCAAACCCAGCCCTGGCCAAAAACTGCAAAAAAAAATAAAAAGATAATCAGGATATACACAGTATTCACAGTTTTGAACTTGATAGCATTCCTTCCTCCCACACCTTGTTTTGGTAGAAATGTTGCTTCCTATTTGTTCTTTCTCCTTCACTGCCTATTCCATGTGCTCAGGACTGGCCATATAATTTGCAGGCCCCAGGGCAAAATGAAAATGCAGGGACTTTGCTCAAAAGCTATTAAGAATTTTGATGGAGGCTCAGCGCCTGTGGCTCAAGTGGCTAAGGTGCCAGCCACATACACCTGAGCTGGCGGGTTCGAATCCAGCCCAGACCTGCCAAACAACAATGACGGCTGCAACCAAAAAATAGCTGGGCGTTGCTGGGGGTACCTGTAGTCCCAGCTACTTGGGAGGCGGAGGCAGGAGACTCGCTTAAACCTGGGAATTGGAGGTTGTTGTGGCACTCTACCCGGGGGACAGCTTGAGGCTCTATCTCAAAAAGAGAGAAAAAAAAAAAAGAATTTTGATGGAGGGGACAGGTGAAGTGGCTCATGCCTATAATCCTAGCACTTTGGGAGGTTGAGGCAGGTGGATTGCTTGACCTCAGGAGTTTGAGACCAGCCTGAGCAAGAGTGAGTCCCCATCTCTACTAAAAACATGTAAATTAGTTGGGTGTTGTGCTGGATGCCTATAGTCCCAGAAACTTGGGAGCTGACCCAAGAGGATCACTTGTGCCCAAGAGTTTGAGGTTGCTGTGAGCTGTGGTACTCTACAGAGGGCAACAAAGTGAGACTCTGTTTTGAAAAAAAAAAAAAATAGGCCAGGTGCAAGTGGCTCATGCCTATAATCCTAGCACTTGGGAGGCTGAGGCGGGTGGATTACCTGAGCTTACAGGTTCGATACCAGCCTGAGCCAGAGCAATACCTCCTCTTGAAAAATAGCTGGGCATTGTGGAGGGCGCCTCTAGACCCAGCTACTTGGTAGGCTTGGGCAAGAGAATCATTTGAGGCTTGATGCCTATAGCTCAGTGAGTAGGGCGCCGGCCAGAAACACCACAGCTGGCATGTTTGGGCCCAGCCTGGACCTGCTAAACAACAACAACAACTGCAACCAAAAATAGCCAGGCATCATGGCGGGTGCCTATAGTCCCAGCTACTTGGGAAGCTGAGGCAAGAGAAGCACTTAAGCCCAAGAGTTTGAGGTTGCTGTGAGCTGTGATGCCACGCACTCTACTGAGGGTGACATAATGAGACTGTCTCAAAAAAGAAAAAACAAAAAGAATCACTTGAGCCCAAGAGTTTGAGATTGCTGTGAGCTATGACGCCATAGCACTCTACTGAGGGTGACAAAATGAGACTCCGTCAAAAAAATAAATAGGGCAGTGCCTGTGGCTCAGTGAGTAGGGCACTGGCCCCATATACCAAGGGTGGCAGGTTCAAACTTGGCCCGGCTAAACTGCAACAAAAAAATAGCCGGGTGTTGTGGCGGGTGCCTGTAGTCCTAGCTACTTGGGAGGCTGAGGCAAGAGAATCACCTAAGCCCAAGAGCTGGAGGTTGCTGTGAGCTGTGATGCCACAGCACTCTACTGAGGGTGACAAAGTGAGACTCTGTCTCTTAAAAAAAAAATAAAGTAAAATAAATAGGTAGATAAAATAAAATGTAAGCAGGCTTGGGGAAGCATACTTTACTGTTTTTATGGACTTTTACCTCCGAACAAACAGCCTCTGTGTGTATGCTTCAGGGGGAGCCCAGCTTTCTTGCTTCTGTATTAGCAAAAGCCATTGCAACCCATTAAAGGCTTGCCTTTTCAGCTTGGTACCTGTGGCTCAAGCGGCTAAGGTGCCAACCACATACATCTGAGCTGGAGGGTTCAAATCCAGCCTGGCCCTCCAAACAACAATGACTGCTGCAATCAAAAATTAGCCAGGTGTTGTGGTGGGCGCCTGTAGTCCCAGTTACTTGGGAGGTGGAGGCAGGAGAATCACTCCAGCCAAGGAGTTGGAGGTTGCTGTGAACTGTGATGCCACAAGTACTCTACCCAAGGTGACAGCTTGAGGCTCTGTCTCAAAAAAAAAAAGTAAACAAATGAAGTTGGATTAGTGGTATCCTTTGTGAGCCTATATTCCTCATATATAAAATGGGGCTATTGACATGCCCTATGGGGTCATCATAAGGAGAAATGAGGTTTAATGTATGTGAAAGTGCTATACAAATGTGGCAGTTTATTTTGTTTGTTTGGGATTCATTGAGGATATAAGGAATTGGTTACACTGAGTGGATATGTTAGGTAAATTCCCTCTTAAAGTTGTGTCCTGAAGTGTGGCAGTTTTATTAATAATCTCATGCGGTATCTTCCCTGATGAGCAGGCCCGACTCTGTTCAAATGCAGCTCATCCTGTCCCTCCTGTGTAATGACCGTCACCTGTACTCTCCTCTGGTATGACATGATGCCCCTCTGTAATGATTGACAAGCCAGTTTCTCTTGGTAGACTGAGAGCTTGTGGAAGGCAGAGACTGTGTGCTCCCTTTTTACCTTGGTACCCCAGTGCCAGCACAGTGCAGTGAAAGTCGTGTGACTAACAATTAGGATGGGCCCTGTCATGTGGCTGTTCAGGGTCAATCCTGGGTTTCAGCTGCAGGGAAGCTCCTTTCTCTTGCTCAGCTCCTGAGCTCAAGCAATCCTCCTGCCTTAGCTCCTGAGTAGCTGGGACTATAGGTGCCTGCCACAACGCCCGGCTAGCTTTTCTATTTTTATTTTTATTTTTTTTTTGCAGTTTTGGGCTGGGGCTGGGTTTGAACCCGCCACCTCCAGCATATGGGGCTGGCACACTACTCCATTGAGCCATAGGCACCACCCCGCTTTTCTATTTTTAGTAGAGCTGGGGTCTCGCTCTTGTTCAGGCTGATCTTGAACTCCTGAGCTCGAGCAATCCACCCATCTTGGCTACCCGGAGTGCTAGGATTATAGGCATGAGCCAAAAGCCACCTGTTGTGAAATTCTTTTCTTTTTTTGAGACAGAGTCTCACTTTGTTACCCTCAGTAGAGTGCTGTGGTGTCATACTTCACAGTAACCTCACACTCTTGGGCACAAGCGATTCTCTCACCTCAGCCTCCCAAGTAGCTGGAACTACAGGTGCCTGCCACAACGCCCAGGGTCTCACTCTTGCTCAGGCTGTCTTTTTTTCTTTATTTTATTATTTTTTTTTCTTTATTTTTTAGACAGAGTCTCACTATGTCGCTTTCATGCCACCGAGAGACTGTCTTGTTTGTTTGTTTGTTTGTTTGTGTTTTGTTTTTGTAGAGACAGTTTCATTTTGTCGCCCTCTGTAGTGTTAGGTAATTGCAAAACTTACTTCATCTCCCTATCCCAATTACCCACTGAAAATTTCAAACTTATGGCCCGTCCCCAACAGCTCTTCTTACCAGAGCAGTTTAACTCCTTATTGGCTACTCTACCGTCCCGGCATCTCTCCTAACCGAGCCTATATAAGGATGCGCTTTTCTTTTTCCTTTCCTTTTTTTTTTGCAGCTTTTGGCCGGGGCTGGGTTTGAACCTGCCACATCCGGCATATGGGGGCCGGCGCTCTACTCCTTTGAGGCGCCGCCCAAGATGCGCTTTTCCTTTGGTTCTCTCTCCTCTCTCCCCACCCCCCTTTCCCTCTTTTTTCTTTCTCTGTCTCTCTTTTCCCTCCTCCTTAGTGCTGCTCTGCAGCATCCCCCACCAGTAAAGACCTTTGTAGAAGCCTTAATGATCTGTGAGATCTCTGCCAGTTGAGTGCCGCCCTTTCAGGTAGAGTGCTGTGGCATCACAGCTCACAGCGACCTCCAATTCCTGAGCTCAGGTGATAGTCTTGCCTCAGCCTCCCAAGTAGCTGGGACTATAGGCGCCTGCCACAATGCCGGCTATTTTTTCGTTGCAGTTTGGCTGGGGCTGGGTTTGAACCCGCCAGCCTCAGTATATGGGGCCAGCACCCTATCCACTGAGCCACAGGTGCTGCCCAAGAGACTCTGTCTTAAAAAAAAAAAAAAAAAAAGGGTGGCTCGGCACCTGTGGCTCCACGGGCTAAGGTGCCAGCCATGTACACCTGAGCTGGCGGGTTCGAATCCAGCCCGGGCCCGCCAAACAACAATGACGGCTGCAACCAAAAAATGGCCGGGTGTTGTGGTGGGCGCCTGTTGTCCCAGCTACTTGGGAGGCGGAGGCAGGAGACTCGCTTGAGCCCAGGAATTGGAGGTTGCTGTGAGCTGTGATGTAAGAGCACTCTATCCAGGGTGACAGCTTGAGGCTCTGTCTCAAAAAAAAAAAAAAAAGGCTCAGCACCCGTAGCTCAATGAGTGGGGTGCTGGCCACATACATCAAGGGCGGCAGGTTGGCGCCCGGCCTGGGCCTGCTAAAGAACAATGACAACTGCAACCAAAAAATAGCCAGGTGTTGTGATGTGCGCTTGTAGTCCCAGCTACTCGGGAGGCTGAAGCAAGAGAATTGCTTAAGCCCAAGACTTGGAGGTTGCTGTGAGCTACTGAAGTCATCATAGTGAGACTCTATCTCAGAAAAAAGAAAAAAGAAAACAAAAAAGGGCTGGGTGCCGTGGCTCACACCTGTAATCCTTGCAATCTGGGAGGCTGAGGCTGGTGGATTTCTTGAAGTCAGGAGTTGGAGACCAGCCTGAGAAAAATCAAGAACCCCATCTCTACTAAAAATAGAAAAACCGAGGCAAGTGGATTGCTTGAGCCCAAGAGTTTGAGGTTGCTGTGAGCTATGATGTCATGACACTCTACCCAGGGCAATAGCTTGAGATTCTGTCTCAAAAAAAAAAAAAAGAAAAAAAAAGAATACATCAATCTGTGGGTTTGGGTAGTCTGAGGACATGGTTTTTGGAGAAAGGAGGCACATTAGTGAGAAGACAGTCACAGGGAGAGAGACCACAAGAGGTCCAGGGCAAGGGCAGAAGAGACTTAGGAGCTGAGACAAAGGGACATGGGCCCATTGACTTCTAAGGAAATACAGGGGCGGGAGCTCACTTCTGAAAGAACTGATGTTTTCATTGGAAATGGAGGGGATGGGGGGGGAAATAATGTAATGAAGAATAATAAAATACATATATTAAAAAAAAAAAAGAAAAGAAAATGGAGGGGAAGGCTTGGCGCCTGTGGCTCAACGGGATAAGGCGCCAGCCACGTACACCTGAGCTGGCAGGTTCGAATCCAGCCCGGGCCCGCTAAACAACAATGATGGGTGCAACCAAAAAATGGCTGGGCATTGTGGTGGGCGCCTGTAGTCCCAGCTACTTGGGAGATGGGAGGCAGAAGACTCGCTTGAGCCCAGGAATTGGAGGTTGCTATGAGCTGTGATGCCACAGCCACCAATCCAGGGTGACAGCTTGAGGCTCTGTCTAAAAAAAAAAAAAAAAAAAAAGAAAATGGAGGGAAAGCTACTTAGTTAAGTGTCAGAAGGCAAAGGCACTGGTTGTGAGGAGTGTGGAGATGCGTTGGTTGGAACAGGCTGCAGGAATCAGTGTGCTATTGTGAAAATCCTCTGGTCTCAGAGCTGGGAAACCTGTTTGTGGACCCAACTGCAACTTCACTGTGACAAAGGCATGTAACTTCTGTCTTTTTAGACTCATCTGTAAGGGGCGTGAACCAAGTCTCTAACACCCCCTTTACCTTCAGATTCTGATTCTGCACACTAGCTTCCACCCACCAGTACCAGTTCAGCCTAATGGAGCAGAATAAAATGAAATGTTCTGCGTGACAGGCTCTCAAATATGTGCAGGCTACTGCCAGGCTTCTGTTGCCTCACTCCTCTCTCCCCGCAATAGTCTCTGCTCTTTCAACCACATTGTATAACACTATTTCCTGATAACTCTCGCCTGGGCACATCTTTTTTTTTTTTTTTTTTTTTTGAGACAGAATCTTACTTTGTTGCCCTCAGTAGAGTGTTGTGGTATCAAAGCTCATAGAAACCTCAAACTCTTGGGCTCAAGCTATTCTCTTGCCTCAGCCTCCTGAGAAGCTGGGACAACCCCAACACGGAGGCCTTGTTCTGGTTCAAGTTGCTCTTCAACCTGTGAGCTCAGGTAATCCACCTGTCTTGGCCTCCCAGAGTGCTAGGATTATAGGCATGAGCCACCACGCCCAGCTCAATCTGCCTTTAGTCCTCTTCTTCCTCTTGTCCACATGCTAATTCTGTTCTTTTTCTATTAAATATTTTCATCGTAGCAAAATATACATAAAATTTCCAAATCGTAGCCAATTTTCAGTGCATATTTCATTGGCATTTTTCGTTGTGCCAACAGCATCTCCATCAGTCTCTTGATCTTTTTTTTTTTTTTTTTTTTGCGGTTTTTGGCTGCGGCTGGGTTTGAACCCGCCACCTCCAGCATATGGTGCCCTACTCCTTTGAGCCACAGGCGCTGCCCAGTCTCCAGATCTCTTTTCATCTTTCCAAACTGAAACTCTGTGCCCATTAAACAATAACTTCCCAATCTTCACCAGCCCCTGGAAAGCACCGTTTTACTTTGTTGTATGAATTTGATTACTCTGAGACCTCATGTAGGTGGAATCAGACAGTATCTGTCTTTTTTTCCTTTTTGGAGACTCTGTCCAAAACCCGTATTTTTTCACCCTTGGTAGAGTGTTGTGGTGTCATAGCTGTCAGCAACTTCCAACTCTTGGGTTCAAGTGATTCTCTTGAACCCTCAGCCTCCCACGTAGCTTGGACTACAAGAGCCTGCCACAACGCCCAGCTATTTTTAGAGATGGGGGTCTCACTCTTGCTCAGGCTTTTCTTGAACCTGTGAGCTCAGGGCAATCCACCTGCCTGGGCCCCCCAGAGAGCCAGGATTACAGGCGTGAGCCACCATGCCCAGCCCAGTTATCTGTCTTTTTGTATCAGGCTTGTTTAACTTAACATTATGTCTTCAAGGTTCATCCATATTTTGGCATCTATCAGAATTTTATTTCTTTCTTTTTTTTTTTTTTTTTGTAGAGACAGAGTCTCACTTTATTGCCCTCAGTAGAGTGCTGTGGCGTCACAGCTCACAGCAACCTCCAACTCCTGGGCTTAAGCGATTCTCTTGCCTCAGTCTCCCGAGTAGCTGGGACTATAGGCACCCGCCACAACACCCAGATACTTTTTCTGTTTTGCATTTTGGCCGAGGCCTGGTTGGAACCTGCCACCTTTGGTATGTGGGGCTGGCGCCCTACTCAACGAGCCATAGGCGCCGCACAGAATTTTATTTCTTTTTAAAGAGAATTATTTGGGATTTTTCCTATCTGTTAAGTATTATAAATAATGTTGCTGTGAAAACTGATGTACAGGCTCGGCGCCTGTGGCTCAGCGGGCTAAGGCGCCAGCCACGTACACCTGAGCTGGCGGGTTCGAATCCAGCCCAGGCCCGCCAAACAACAATGACGACTGCAACCAAAAAGTAGCCGGGCGCCTGCAGTCCCAGCTACTTGGGAGGCGGAGGCGGGAGACTCGCTTGAGCCCAGGAATTGGAGGTTGCTGTGAGCTGGGATGCCAGAGCACTCTATCCAGGGTGACAGCTTGAGGCTCTGTCTCAAAAAAAAAAAAAAAGTAAAAGAAAACTGATGTACAAATATGTTTGGTCTCTGCTTTTAATTCATTTGTGTATATACCCAGAAGTAGAATTGCAGGGTCATATGGTAACTCTGATGAGTGTTTTGAGGAACTGTCATACTATTATAAATAATTTTTCCAAGAGCACACTTTTTCAGGCTTCTGTAAGTGGACCTGTGCCTGCAATAACAATATTGTGCAGTGCTACTGTAAAGTAGAATCACTTAAGCAGGGTATAATGTATAGTCACTGCCTGGGTGATAAAGCATTGCAGGAGTTGGCTGACATTTGTTAGCTACCTTAATCTTTGTAACATGTAGAGAAGAATAACCAAACATTAAGCAACGAAATATTTAATAACATCTTTCAAAATGAGTACTTTTGTTTTTTTTTTTTTGAGATAGAGTCTTACTTTATCGCCCTTGGTAGAGTGCCGTGGCATCTCAGCTCATAGCAACCTCCAATTCCTGGGTTTAGGAGATTCTCTGGCCTCAGCCTCCCGAGTAGCTGGGACTACAGGTACCCACCGCAACGACCAGCTATTTTCTATTCTTTTTTTTGGTTGCAGTTTAGCCAGGGCCGGGTTCAAACCTGCCACCCTCGGTATATGGGTCCGGCACCCTACTCACTGAGCCACAGGCACCGCCTGACCAGCTATTTTCTTTTTAGACATACTTTTTTTTTTTTTTTTTTTTTTGAGGCAGCTGGGACTACAGGCGCCCGCCACAATGCCCGGCCATTTTTTGGTTGCAGCTGTCATTGCTGTTTGGCAGGTCCGGGCTGGATTCGAACCTGCCAGCTCAGGTGTACGTGGCTGGCGCCGTAACCAATGAGCTATGGGTGCTGAGCCAAGATCAGTATTTTTATAAAAATGTTTGATCTATAGGGCGGCGCCTGTGCTCAGTGGGTAGGGCATCGGCCCCATATGCTGAGGGTGGTGAGTTCAAACCCAGTCCCGGCCAAACTCCAACAACAAAAAAATAGCCGGGCGTTGTGGCAGGTGCCTGTGGTCCCAGCTACTTGGGAGGCGGAGGCAAGAGAATCGCCTAAGCCCAGGAGTTGGAGGTTGCTGTGAGCTGTGTGACACCACAGCACTCTACCGAGGGTGATGAAGTGAGACTCTGTCTCTACAAAAAAAAAAAAAAGAAAAATAGGGAGAGAAGGCTAACTTACAATTCCTTATATGGCTCACTGACAGAGTTCAAATATTCACAATTTTGCAAATTAGTAACCCACAAAAGTCCATCCTTCATAAAATGCTCATGAGAGCATATAGTTTACAGTCTCTGGTGTTACAGGGGCTATCTGGAGACATATGGGTCCATTTTGTAGAGTTAACCTTCCCTCAGGTTTTCCCCCTCTACAACAGACAAGATCATCTCAAGTTTGCTGTCATGGTTTTATGACAGCAGTTAATGAACACTTTGTAAAATATTTTATACAAGAAAATGTTCTCATGTTCAAACCTATAAACTCTAGATCCTAAAATAACACACACCATACACTTCTGTATTGTTTTGTAGTTCATTTTAAAATGTCAGTAACAAAGGTTTTTCCCTTGTTGGGGAATAACATATGTATTTTCAGTGACTAGTAATACCTTAAAAAGTAACAGCATTTTATCCAAATTGAACTTATACAATTGCACAAAAGTCATCCAGAGCATTAAGAAATGCTACTAAACACTGCAGTTTCCTCAGGCCCTCATGGAGCATATCCCATGATTCCAGTGGGGACCTCTGATCTGAACAATTCTGATGCTCTAACACAGTGACACACAGGCAGACACAACCAGGAGAACCCACGTGGTTTCTAACAATGGAATTCTGCTCTGCCGTTAGGGTTTATCGGTGCATCCATCTTCTCCTTACTCTAGGAGCATTAAAAACATCTTGGTTTATAAGATATTTGCACAGGCTTAAGTAGACTTATCCTACTAGCTTAAGTTATGGGCTCCAATCCTGCCTCAGGAAACGTAACATTTTAGAAAGTGAACCATACCCTAAAAACCTCTTCCAAGCAGGGTTCTTTATGCTGCCACCATCTGTGGGTTTTACTTATTTTCTGATGCACACACAAATAGATTACATTAGCATCTATCATACATACCAGTTGAGGGATGGGGCATAGTTTCTAACGCAAATTCTGTTTTGGGGCAGCAACATGGCTACAAAGGGTGCTCAGGTCATAGCTGGACTGGTGCAATAGCTCACTCTGCTTTACTTGTAGCTCTGACATGGGCGCAGCAGAGGGAGGGGCAGCACTCAGCCTTCATAGTATCACCCAAGGGGAGGGAGGTGTAAAGCATAGATGTTGCGGGAAATATAACAAAGCTGAATTTTTCTATTTTAGTGAGTTATGATATTTTTACCTGGAGATTTAACTGGTTTACCTCAATTAAGATATAATTTCTATGGTTGAGGGTTTCTCCTTTCTTACCTTACAAAAATGAGAAAAAAACCCCCAAGGTTTTGAAAGATGCATATGGGGGTGGCACCTGTTGCTCAGTGAGTAGGGCACTGGCCCCATATACTGAGAGTGACAGGTTCAAACCCGGCCCCTGCCAAACTGCAACAAAAAAATAGCCGGGTCTTGTGGCGGGTGCCTGTAGTCCCAGCTACTGGGGAGGCTGAGGCAAGAGAATCAGCTAAGCCCAAGGGCTGGAGGTTGCTGTGAGCTGTGAACCAAGCACTCTACAAGGGCAACAAAGTAAGACTCTGTCTCTTAAAAAAAACCCCAAAATAAAAAAAAGATGCATGTAGAATACTTTAAGGTACCATTAGAAGTACCTTCTTA
Source organism: Perodicticus potto (assembly GCA_963574655.1). Lineage (NCBI taxonomy): Eukaryota > Metazoa > Chordata > Mammalia > Primates > Lorisidae > Perodicticus > Perodicticus potto. The sequence goes on along the minus strand of CAUYRH010135937.1, from coordinate 478 downwards.
GCTTGGATACTATAAGAGGAGAGCTCTTACTTCAGTATTTCTACTGTTGTGTTTAAAATAGAAAACACAGCCCCAGCTTCCTGATTATGGGGAAAAAATAGCAATTCCTGAAATAAAAGCATGTGACATTGGCTATCTAGATATGCTTTCTTCATTTAGATGGGATTGTTAATGATCCAACCACATCTTCATTTCAGGGAGAAAATTCCAGTGGGAACATTTGAATAATTCTTCTCTTTCTTTCTCTTTTCTGAAGCAGAGTCTTACTATGTTGCCCTTGGTAGAGTGCCATTGCATCACAGCTCACAGCAACCTCAAACTCCTGGGCTCAAGCGATTCTCTTGCCTCAGCCTTGCAAGTAGCTGGGACTACAGGTACCCGCCAGAATGCCCGGCTATTTTTGTTGCTGTTGTCATTATTGTTTTCTGCTACTATACATTGAAGCCACCAAAATTTTTAACCAGAAAACACAGAGAAC